>JAPYZL010033776.1:0-16246 GCA_030522825.1 Platygaster orseoliae | reverse complement strand
GGGATTACTTTGAAGGGAACAAAATAGATATTCATGAATAAATAAATAATTCTTGAAAAAACATGAAATTCGCGATACTTTTTGAACAAACCTCGTATTGCTTCTTCAGGTTACTACTCCTTAGCGTTCTTCTGAACCCGTAACTTACGGGAGCTTTTACAGGTGTTTTTTGCAAAAAACACTCGTAAGCAACTTTTGAGTTTTTTAGCAGAATCAGTGATGAAATAAACGATATTTTTTTGAGAAAATTACAATCAAGAGTATTTTTCCGATTTTTCATCATCAAAATCTGCCTGACATTCAAATCTGCCTAACATTCTAAAAACTATTTTTAAATTAATGTATAATGTCAAGTATTTGAGATTATTCTTTTTAACTGCGCATTCACCGAATTCACGGCAGGTAAATTTATGTCTTTTAGTGAATTTCTATAATTTTTAGTGAATTTATATTATTTTTTCCTTGTTGATTCTAATAAACTTTCTGTTTTAACAGCACAATAGAATAAAAAAAAAAACACTCACAAATTTTAAAATTTACGAAATTCCAAAAATTTTTAATATTTTGGACTTCAAAAAATTTCATATTTTTTAGAAATTTTTAAAAGATTTGAAATCGTTAATAAATTAATATTTTTTTTTCTTTTTCAGAATTGAAATTGAAAATATCAAAAACGATGAAAAATTTTAGATCCACAAACATTTTTTTTTATTTTCAGTAATGTTGAAATTTTTACGAAATTTTTAACTTTTTCAGAATTCAACATTTGAAAAATGAAAAACTGGTAGGATTTTCGAATTACCTTTTTTTTTAATTCTCAAAAATGTCGAAAATTCTTGATATTTTCGTTTTTGGAGTTTAATTATTTTAGAAATCCAGAAACTTGAAGTTTAAAAATTTATTAAAATTCCATGATTCCTAAAATTTCTAAAATTTATTAAGTTTTTGATTTATTTTAATATGTTGAATGAAAATTTGAATAAAAAATTCTAAAAATTATAAGTAACAGTTGATTATTAAGTGCCAATCAAAAAAATTGAAAATTCATCGAAAATTCAAAAATCAAATCTAGAAATTTCCAAATACGAAAATTACAAAAGTTTTTTTTTGCAAATTTCATTATTTCTAGAATTTTCAAAGTTTTTATTCTGAATTTTCAATTTACATCGAAATTCAAAGTAAAAAAATTAGAACTATGAATTAATCGATTATTAAGAATTGGAGGAAATTATAAATAAAAAATTTTGAATTGAAAAAAATATGAATTTCAAAATTTTAACAATGCAAAAATTTTAAAACTTTTGAGATTTTCATCAATTCTATTATTTTAGAATTCACAGAATTTCAAAATCTTTGAAAATTACTTAAATATACAATGTACTTCAGATTGAAAATTGGAAATTTTTCAATATGCGAAAAATTTTCTACTTTTTCATAATTCAAGTTTAAAAAAATTGAAAACTTTATAAGGATTTTGGAAAAATCTTACATTTTTTTTTTTTTTAAATCCTCTAATTATTTAAAAATTTCTACTATTTTCGTGTATGAAATTTTAAAATTTTAGAACTGCAAAATTTATAGGATTTCAAATTTCTTACTCTATTATCTCCAACATTTCTAAAAGTTTCCAATTTATCAAAAATATGTAATATTTTTGATGTTTTCAAAATTCAAAAATTTTTTAATCACACAGAATTGTCCAAAACTACCCACATTTTTAACATTCTCGAATTCAGTAAAATCTTAGAAGTCAATGAAGATTAAAAAAGATTTCCATGAGCATAATACGGCTATGAGTAATTTATAAAATGCAGTTTTGAAATTCTTCCTTTTTTATGTCTTATATTAAGCGAATTCTCAAACGGTTTTTTTTTTGCACAAAACATCCGTAAAAGGTACCGTAAATTACTGGCTTCCGTACAGGTTCTAAACAGTGCCAGGGCTCTTACTAATTTTGGTTAATACTACATAAGAAGCACGTCTAAATTTGTCCTTCCAACCTAAACAACAGATATCCAAAAACCCTCACCTGCAAATTTGACATGAACAAGTGCTCATTCGACCTGCAGAGCCTCCTTCGACTTGTCACCTCGTTCCTCTCGTTCTCGCTGTAAACCGTGATCGCCGTCTTGATGGACTCATTTTCACAGTCGCTCAAGTCCTTCTCTATGTGCAGAATGGGAAGAGCGATGTTTCCCAGAGAGGTTTTGTCTATGATCGTAAAAGCTGGCTGGTGCTTTTCATGGTCGAAGGACAACTCGGCCATGGACGGAAGGGTCGAGATTCCGGTTGGCATCGTGGTTCTTCGTGCTCGAATCAATACTCCGATCGCGAGGTAATTGGGACCGCGATTCCTGAACATTCACGAGGCCTCATAATTTCAGGCGCCAGGTCAGTTTCGGCGTCCTTGAAGATGTGGTTCGAAGGGCGCTTTTGTAAATCGCTCCGAATCGAAGTACATGCATTCGCAATGTCGCGTGACTTAATCGTATTCAAACACGTGGACGAGATATTTCGCCAACAATCGATTTTTCATGCTCTGTGAATTTTCGATCCCGCGACTAACAATTCTTAATCGTTTGGCTAATCGGGGCTCGGCCTTTCCAGAAATTCGTGCATTGTGAGAAATTTCATTCCTTGATGAGGAAAGATTTGTTCTTCAATGGAAAAAGTTTTATGGTTTAGTACGTTCACGAGGAATGAAATTGATTTTGGAACTTGGACCACAGCAGTTCTGTTTTTGATAATTTTGGATTAATTGAATAAACTTGAAATAGGACTTTATTATTATTATTTTTTCTATATGTATATTTTTTTGTCAAAAGCGAAAAAAAATTTTTTTGTACTTTCAAAACTAAGAAATATACAACTTCTGCATTTATAACGATTTTTTTGTTTCCATGTCAATTTTTTGTAACAGTTCAAAAATTGCCTAAATAAAAAAAATTATTCCATAATTCATGTTTACATACGTTTAAAATTTTCAAATAAATGATTTGAAATTAAAACTCGAAAAAGCATTTCCGAAAACTGTATTTTTTTCACTGCATCACATGACGAAAAAACGAATATTATTACCTAACTACAATTTTTTCAAGATAAATCCAAAAGGCATCTGTTGAACCACGTTATCTTTTTGCAATCAGTTTCAGACGTGCAAAGTCGAGTTGTTCAAATATTCCTCGCTCATATTATGAATTTAACAAAACTGATGAAATGATAGACTGAAAATGAGTGTGACAATCTCGAAATTTGTTTACTTCCCAAACAAACCTAATATAAAAAAAGTTCAGCTCGATATCACCAAGTCTTAGCAGAACTTTTTCTTACGTATTGGATCAATAATGATTTCAAGATTCATGTTTAGGGAGGAAAAAAGTATAAAGGTGAGTAGAACGATTGAATATTACACAGTCTTTACGCTCAAGTCGACAAAGTAGTAAAAAAGTGCAAAGAACTGAGCTTTATATGAATGCAATTTTCTTCGAGAAGTTTTCTGTAATTGTTATATAATGGTTGGATGGTTTTTATTTAATTTGATCTATAGCTTAATCAAACTTATTAGGGAAAAGTATTTTATTTGTTTTTTGTTTTTCCACTCAGTTATTCCATGTGCTGTATAATTATGTGTATAAGCTATCTTTCGTTTAGAAAACTGCACGTGAGCGCGATATGCATGATCGATGTTCTTGTTTGTTCACTTTAAGTAGGAAAATGAACTGTTTTTCAATTCAGTTAGTCGTAAGTATAAATAAATATACGTCATTCATATAATAATTGATAGATAATAAATTAATAAAATATGAATAAAATATGTATAAAATATGAATGAAATATGAATAAAAATTTATAAAATAAAAATAACGATGAAAATTTAAAAAAAAGTGAAAATTAATTTTTTCAAACTTATTTCAATGACAAGTTCTGTTTTAATTTTATGTTTTTTCACAATTCTTCATTGCAAATGAAATATTTGTTCGAGAAATTACAAGCCTTTTCAAAACTTCTATTACAAAGAATATGATAAAAAGTTGAAAGAGAATATTTTTGAATATTCTTGAATATTGCTTGAATATTCAAAACATTCACGTTCTTATTTTTCGAAAGTAGGACAAAATAACGAGGTGGAAAAAATTCCTGATGTCACAGTTTGCAATGGTAACTTAGATTGAAATCTTTTTTTTCGTGACTGTACACATACATAATTCATGCTATGAAATAATTCGAGTTACAAAAAAATCGATTTATAAACAAACTTTTTATAATATATACTTGTTTGCTTAATTTTATTCCCTTTTTAAGTCAAAAATGAAATATACCTCGACACGATTATGAAGTTCATTTAGTTTTCAGAGATAAGTAAGTATAAAAAATAAAATTTTTTTTTGTTTAACTTTTGAGCACAGAAATATAAAAAAATTGCTCATAATCTCAAAAATCAAAAACTTAAAAATTTCAAATGCTATTAATTACTGTACACCAGTTAGAGCAGTACTTACAAATTTCAAAAAAATTGCAACTCTTTCCTAAGCTGCCTCGTTCGTCTTATAAAAAGTGAAAATTCTGGAAACGCAGTGAAAACCGATTTTTAACGATCGTATAAAAATCTTAGAAAATTATTGTTACCCGGGAGATTCTATGTAAAAAATTCACAAAAGAAATCGTAGTTGCGGCACTTTTTAATCCACGAATTCAAGAGATTGGCGATATGCCGACGATGCCGGGATATATACTGTAAGCACACCAGCAACGTGCTCCGTGTATTTTTAACGGCTGACCACTCAATACCACTGACCACCCACTGGCGCATGCCTAACGCAACTGAAGTACTATAACCCCTCTTCAGCATTCAAGAAACTCGATTCATCCCTTATTACAATTCACGGAGATAAAATTGACCGAGTAAAACATTAAAAATAAGATTCTCAAGTGAATAAAATAAAATTTTTTTTACTAACTGAAAGCTGGTTCTAATGAGAAAGTAAGTGTGACAACAGACGCTTAAGAACTTTATAACTTAAGTTGATTGATGTAAGGTACATTGTACTTTTTTGGCCTAACTATTGCTTGACAGTTCTACTATAATATTGAAGTAACTAGACAATCTACACTATGAGAAATCGACTTTAGTTCTGGTACATAATGCGTTATGAATCTTTACAATGTAGTTGGCTTAGCTGTGAGTGGAAAGAAAAGTTAGTGATTTAGTCAGTGACGTAGCAAGACTATTCGGCGCACGGGGCATGATGGAGGAAATGACCCCCCCCCCCCCCAAATGAAATTATCTTTAAGAAAAATCGATGACATACGTTTGGGATATTTTTTTGACATAAGAAAATGTCTTAGAATTCTAAATAAGACACATTGGAGTGTCTTCGAAGTTGAAATGAGATACTTCGAGAAGTGTCTTAGAAATTCAAAATATCTTGTAAATTTTTAAAATGCACTTTCAAAAGTGTCTCAGACACTTGACAGTGTATTAGAGTTCCAGAAAAGATATTTTTCAAGAACTTTAAAATCAAAATAAGACTTCGAGGATTATTTTCAAATTTTTTTATAAATCAGTTTAAGTAGTGTTTTAGACATTCAAAAGTGTCTTCGAAAAAAAATCACCTCGAATAGTGTCTTCGACATTTAGAAGTGTTTTGAAATTCCGAATAAGACACATAAGAGTCTTATAATTTCAAGTAAGAGACTTTACAAAGTATCTCAGAGATTCGAGAGTGTCTTTAAATTCCGAATTAGACAATTCTAAGTGTCTTAGAACTTCGAGTAAGACATTTTGTAAAGTGTCTTAGAAATGTCTGAATATCTTTGGATTTTCAAAAACACTTTGAATAATGTCTTCGAAATCGATAAAAGATACTTCAGAAGGTCTTTGAATTTGAATAAGATACTTCAAGAAGTGTCTACAAACTTGCAATACATCCAGATGCGTAGCCAGAAAAATATTTCGGGGGGGGGGGGGTTCCTGGAGTTTAGTTAGGTTAGATATGAAAAAATATACATATGTGACCTGCCACGAAGAAAGGGGGCTTAGGGCGCCTGACAAGATTTTTCAGGGCAGAGCGATAGAAAAAGACGAGACTCGTGTAATGCCCTATTTTCGTGCAACTTTGACGTGTCATTACAAAAAAAGTAAATTAGTTAGAATTTTTTGGATTTTTGCATTAAAAAGAATGACTCTTAAATTACATGAAAGTGTAAAAACCCGAAAATCGATTTTTTTGTCCTAACCCCCCTTTCTTTGTGGCAGGTCACATATGTTCAGGATTTTCGGGGGGGGGGGGTTGGACCCCCAACCCCCGCCCCCTGGCTACGCGCCTGAATACATCATTTAAAGAATTGATGTGTCAGACGTTTGAAAGTGTCTTAGAATTTTTTTAAACCACCTTTAAAAGTGTTTTGAACATTGAAAAGTGTGTCAGCATTCGAGTGTCTTTGAATTTCAAATAAGATACTTTAAAAAGTGTTTTGGAAATTCAAAGTATCTTGAAAATAAAAAAAATTAAAAAAAACATTTTGAAAAGTGTCTTAGACACTTGAAAGTGTATTATGGTTCCAGAAAAGATACTTTTCAAGGACTTAAAATTCAAAACAAGACCAATCCAAATTATCTTGATGATAATAGTTAGATTAAAGAACTGTTATTATGGATTATTTTCGACGTATATCGGTCATTCTTCGTCAAGTGTTCATACAGTTGGGGTCTAAAGACCTTTCAGTTCTACACCTTTATATTGCATCAAAAAAAGAAAATGACGAAGTTATATAGTAATATTTAGAAACCGTGATCTACTACAATTCTGACGGTGGTTTTTGACCTAACCCTAGTGATCACGATGTTGTTTTATAAGACATGAGTTTACAATTGTAAGTAAAATGTTAATTGGGACCTTTTGAGATTTTTTTACTTGTTCTTCGAGATATGTATTTAACGATAGCTGTTTTTGTTTCATTTGTAAGGATCCTGAAGAGGACCTAATCAAGGTCGAAATATTGATCATCTTGTTTGCAATAAAGTCTTGGACATTGAAATGAAATTGGCTCCGAGTGATCATTAACATTACACAGTTGTCAAAATAAGACTTTACGGATTGTCTCCAAATTTTTTAAAAATCACTTTAAATAGTGTCTTAGACGTTAAAAAGTGTGTTAGAATTTTCATAAAACACCTCGAATAGTGTCTTGGCCATTTAAAAGTGTTTTGAAATTCCGAATAAGACACATTAGAGTATCTTATAATTTCAAATAAGAGACTTTACGAAGTATCTCAGAGATTTGACAGTGTCTTAAAATTCTGAATGAGACGCTTCTGAGTGTCTTAGATTTTCAAGTAAGACATTTTCTAAAGTGTGTTAGAAATGTCTAAATATCTTTGGATTTTCAAAGACACTTTGAAAAATGTCTTAGAAATCCAGAAAAGATACTTCAGAAGGTCTTTGAATTTTAATAAAACCCCTCAAGAAGTGTCAACAAATTTGTAATAAATCACTTTAGGAATTAGTGTGTCAGACGTTTAAAAGTGTCTTAGAATTTTCGTCAAACACCTTTAAAAGTGTTTTGAACCCTAAAAAGTGTCTCATATTTCGGTATGAAAAATATAAAAGTGTTTCAGAATTTCCAATGAGACACTTCAAGAATTTTGTTGACATTCAATAGTGTCTAAGAATCCTCTATAAGACACGTTGAAGTGTCGTAGCATTTCGAACAAGACACTTTCGAGTGTCTTAGAATTTCAAATAAGGCGTTTCCAAAAGTGTTTTTAATATTCTAATATTGTATACAACAAAATTAAAAGAAAATGACATTTTATATAATAAAATAAAAGTTTAAGTAAACAATTAAAATTATCAATGCAGACAAGAAATGAAAAAATATAAAAATTTGAAAAAGTAAAGAATGTAAAAAAATCAAAATGTAAAGTAATAAAAAACTGGGAATAAATATCCTTATATCAAGAACGTCAAAGATTATAAAAGAAAAAAAAGTCTTGATAAAATATCAAAGTCATCAAAACTGCCAAAAAACATGATTCTGCTGTTATATAGGTACTGTTCAACTGTCAACTCTTTTTTTTTTTTAGTTTTGTCCAAACTGTCAAAATTTTAAAAAACGACGGAAAAAGTTGTCAAAACTGCTAAAACTGTTTGGAAAAGGTTTGATTGTCAAGACTGTAAAAATGGTGAATATTGTCAACAATTTTAGACTTTCAAAAATTCCAGGAGTGTCAACTGTTGATTTTTCTGCACAAAGTAACTATTATACAAGTCGAATAACAATTGCAACAACTATTTAGAGAAATTTTTGTGCTAACATACAATTAAGTAATGAACAAACTACTAAATCAATTTTTTTAATGTAATCTGTCGAAAATATTACATTACCTTGTCAACTGAAAAAGCCTCAAATTTGAAAAAAGTTGAAGATTCGTCATTTCAAGTGTACCGAGGGTTACTATGCCATTAAAATTAATAATTTTCTCTACTTCTCCGAAAAATGCCAATCATTATTGCTAATTTTTCGTGTGTACACTGTACATAGTGCATTTTTTTTCATGAAAAAATGAAACTGAATTAAAAAAAAATTTTCCCTTTTTAAAAATAAGATGAGATTTCTATAATACCTAAAGTGAAAAAATTAGTCACATACTAAACCTAAAACAGTCATAAATATTAGGAATTTTTCAAGAACTATAGAAAAATTTTCTTGCAAAAATGAAAAATTCAAACTTTGCAATATAGTAGTAGATAAATTATGTTAAAACCAAACTGTTTAATAAAATTAAACGTAATAAAATTTCTGAGGGAAAAAATGCTCGTTTTTCCAACTCTAAAACCTAACTCAACTAATACCCTTCTCCTCTAATCTAATAATATACTATTCAACAATTTTCTTTTTCCTCACGTTTTGAAACCTAACCACGTCATTACAATTTCGCATCAATGACGTAGCAATAAAATAAACCGTAGCGATTTGACGAAAACGTCGCGAACATAAAATCAGCACATTGGGTCATTCCCCTCGTGGCTCCTTAATATGAATTGAGATGATTTTCCGCAGGTGCCCGGTACGTTATCGTATTGAACTTTTTTCGTATTTCGTGGTTGATCACGCGAGAATTGCAAATAAATGCAGCGGCCGCACTTGACAAGTTTCAACGACTGCGGTTCTTTGCGGAAAAACCTCGGCAATGGTAGATTTCATTTTAATACAAAGGTACCTAGTGGCTAAGTACGATGCTAAGTGCGTGATAAGAAGGGTTGGCGAGCCGGGCCGGACGTGATATACCAAGACACACGCGACCTTTTTCAAAGATTTGAATAGCAGATTACATCGATTTCTATAAAGTTTTGTGTGCGTAGTTATTCGTGTTTGATATCAGAAATGGTTAAAGAGAATATTCTCGAGGAATTCACAGTTTTTATGATTTATTTTTCAATTTATTTGAGATCCAAAAAACTAAATAAAACTTGTTATTTCTAGGCAACAGGTGAATTTAGAAGGTTTTACAGTTTTAAGATACAAATTAAATCGTTTATAAGAATTTGAATAATTATAAAAAAATTTTTCATAAAAATTCATTACTGAAGGAGTTAATTATATTTATATTGGAATGTATTCAGTCGAGTTTAGAAGAAGTTTCGTTCAAGAAAGTGAAATAATGATATACACTACAAACAAATAATAATATTACAGTTCCATACATTCAGAAAACTTTTCAAAAATTTTTCGAAATAATCACACACATGCACCGTATCAATACATCAACCAATAACAAATACCATAAAATTCACATTTGCAAATTAACACAAAAACCACTTTCTAAAAGCAGCATCATAAAACTGATTTTCAGAAATTAAAATCATCATGTATACTTACATAGTAGGGCTTCGATATTTTTTATACAAATTAGGAATCGGTCGTGGGCTCCTGAAATAGTTGAAATTGTGGCATTGCACCTTATTTTCTGATGGCACTTTGAAAAACTGAATCCCTAAATTGCACATATCACACTGTTGACTTGTTTTTGTTGCCATTTTCCATTTAATAACAGTATCAACAATTCACTATTTTCTTGTACACCTTCCACTGGTAAAAAGGACTTTTTCTTAAGGGTAAACCTTTTTTATCGTAACTGAATGATGATTATTTTTAGGAGTGCATCAGCTCCATGTTCAACATCGAAAAGCAACAATGATTTCGACTGGTTTCGATCGAAGTGATTGTAATATTATGAAGTTGCTATGGAAACCTAACAAATTATTTCAAATGTCAATATCTTCGAGTGTATTTACACACACGGAAACGTCACGTTAACATGCTGATTTGCTGATATTTAAATTTAACTATGTATGTTTCTCAATTCATACTTCAATCTCTCTCAGTAAAAGATGTAACCGTTTATTTAAAAAATAAGATGAGCAATAATTTTTGTTGACAAGTGAGAATCCTATGAAAAAAAAATTTTTAAAGGTATGGTTATCAAATGAATTAGTCAAAATAAAGATTTTTACAAAAAAGCATAAAAAAAAGAATGATTGGGGAAACGCAAAAATTCGGGAAAATATGAAAATTAATAAAAGTAGGAATATTTGCAAAACGTGAAGCGGCGGTGACAAGGTGTTTGTAATAAGAAAATTTTTTTCGCCTTGATTCTTGAATTGTAAAAAAAACTGGGTTAGGTTCTCGAAATTCAGAAACATATAATAAAACAAACAAAAAAGTTTTTATCAGTATCAAGAAATAGCAAAATATGTTTCTTATTGAGACAACTTTTAATAAATTTGGCAGGTTTTTATTGGCTTACAGATGATTATGTCTCAATTTTGAAAAATTATAAAAACCTGTAGAATTTCAGTAAATCTTTAAAAATTTATTAAATTGTGTTTAAAATCGTATTTCTTGGAAATACCCAGACATCTGTTTTTCGATTTTCTAATTAAAATCCGAAAAACTTCAAAAGTGATGAATGGATAAAATTTCATAATTTCGACAGATATATATATATATATATATATATATATATATATATATATATATACAAAAAACTTTAAAAGCTTTAAATATTTTGTACTATAACTCAAATTAAAAATTTTTTTTAATTTCTGAAGAAGTGATTTTTCAATAATTTTACGAAAGTGATGAACTTGAAGAATCTAAAAAAATGTTGATAAATTTTGTAAATAACACAAAATTTTGAATTTGCCTTGTATTGAAGAAGCTGTGTATACTAAACATTTTTCAATATCGAATGATTTTTATCGTTCGAAAATCTCCGATATTATTGAAAATTTCAATATATATATATATATATATATATATATATATATATATATATATATATATATATTTTAAATTTTAAAAAATGTTAATGAATGTTGTATTTTTCTGTCATGTTTTAATGATTTCATAAAATCTTGCTCTGTAAATTTTTTATCTTAAAATTTTTTTTTTTTGTTATTTTATCATACTTTCCACTCTCATATTTTCTGCTACTCTTAATAAATAAAAATAATCGATATAAATGTATATTAAAACAACATACTTTAAGAGCTCGATTTTAGATGTTCTATACTTTAAAATTTAAATTGGAAAAGTAAATAGTTACTCTATAACAAAAATATCTACTAAGTTTAATATTTATCAACAAAATTCAAGAAGAAAACACTTTACTCTTTTCTGACATTATTTGTTATAACCGAATTCACCATGTCTGTAAAATCCTTTTTTTTACGGTCAATATAATACCGATAAGTAATAATTTGTTTTTTATTGTATTATCAGTTGCTCTCACTTACCAATGGAAAATATATTCATGCTCGGCAAAGCAGAAAACCGTAAATGGAAGTGAGGTTGGGAACCTAACTTTGCTTCTAGAGATAAGATATTCGTCATGATCGTCATGTTAGACATCATGTAAATATAGATAGAAGTAGCAAAGTTTACTAAAAGAGAAATTTTTTATTCTGAATCAACTAGTTCAAAATACTTACCAAAAAACATAACGTAAATCAACCAACTTAACGAAAACAAAAGAGATAATAAAATTTACTATTTGATAAATGAGAAAATTTCCACATCTCTGAAGTAAATTGAAAAAACATTGTTAGATGATGCAAAATGAAATGAAAAGTAAAACTACGAATTTCGCTATTCGCTATTCTCGTTAGCACTATTTATAATTTCAAACTGAAAACATCCTCTCTGTAAGATTTTTCATTATTTTAATTCGCTGAAAAATAATTTCTGTATTTTCACAGCGTGATTTTAAAACAATTATTGTTGTCAATAGAACTAGAAAAAGTATGATATTTATTCGAAAATAAAAAGACAAAAGAAATATTCAAAAATAATACTAGGCGTCTTTTCAATAAATTATTCATATAACGATCCTCAAAAACGATAGATTAAAATTAAAAATATGAGAAAAAGTAATAAACCCTATATCAACTGAAAACAATCTATAAAAGCAACTATTCCATTGAGTTTTAGAAGTTTAAAAAAATCTAACTATATATTGCGTTTAACGATAAAAAAAAAATACGTCTACAAAACTTGATCGAAAAAGTGATGACTGCGGAAAAAGTATTTTGAAAATAACCACGCATTAAGAGTAAAAACTATGTAAAACGCTAGTTTTTATTAAAATAACGGGATAAATTAAATATGATTTTGTATGAAGTAACTCATTCTTTTATTCCTTTGACTGAAAATTCTTTCGAAAAGCGTGAAAATTCACTGTAAGAGGTAATCGAAGGGTAATGAATTCGAGTTTTTCGTCCGAGAAATTCTTGAATTCTTCAAGAGTTTCGATCGAAAGTTTGGAAGTAATATCATTTTATTTTATCGTTTATCCTATCGCTATTTCAATTTTCGCTGGCCCGAAGCAATACATGTCCTATTTTAAACGAAACGTAAAATATTAAATTACTTCTTGAGTAACGATGTAGGCCCGCACCTATTGTTCTAAAAAGCGAAAAAAATCTCGTTTTCGGACAGGCGAGGAAGGTATACGAGGGCTGGTGTAGAGATTTTGGCACCATGCTGGGTTCCCTAATTGCCTCGTTCTCATAATGCGCCCGACTATAGAAACGCAAGCCCCAAAACTCGAAATGTTTTCGGCGCTTAGTTAATCTCACACCCCCACTTATGCGCTAAATAAGCATCATCATCTATCACACTGCGCGAAACGATATATTTGTTTTCGGTGGAACTCCTTAATTATTTACTCCGGCCCTCAACCTTAGTGTCATATCTTGTCTAATCACACTTGGGAAATTATTCCGTCATCGTCAATGTGAAGGATGTGAATGCCAGAATCGTTATTTCAGTTGCTTCTAAATTGTTTTCGGTGCCTGTGGGAGGAAAAATGACTTAGGCGTTAATCATCGTTGTTGATGATTTAGGAGGTTTTTTTTTTTTTTTTTTTTTTTTTTTTGAATATTGTTAAAATACAGATTGAGAGTTTGAAAAAATTCAAACGTAATTTAAGCGTGACGAAACGTTTCTGATTAGTTCACGCTCCCGCGTCATGTTGTGACGTCACTGACACATGAAAACATCGAATGTCAACATCAGTTTACATTGAATCTTTGATCGCTGTGTGGTTTTATGTATGAATAATAGTTAAAAAAACACAATAAATTATGAAAATAAAATTGTACGAAGGTTTTTTCAAGGCGAATTCTACTAATTTTCCTTGAATAATGTAAAATAATGTGTTAAAATATAAAAACTATGTAAAAATAATGTAAATGAATGCCTGTGTACAAATTTTGTCATCGTCAAAAAATAATAAATGGAAGTTAATGCACACACAACTTTTTTTATATTATTTTTATTTTTTCAATTTTATTTTTAGTAAAGTTTCAGTTTTATTAGTATATTACTGCGTTCGACGAAACGAAAGTTTGCAGCCCGAGGCGAAGCCGAGGGCTGTAATCGTTTCGTCAAAATAGGCAATTTTCAAAACTCACAGTACGATATTTTATTAACAGTTGGCTAGTAATTCGTCCAAATATCCGATTACTAGCAAATTGTGAATAAAATATTTTTGTTACATGTATTATATATATTTTAGTTCAATCAATTTAATTTTTTCGAATATAGTTTTATTTTATTTTCAGATTTCGATATATGTATTATTTTATCTTTTTACCTAGTTATTATTGTTTAGGTTTCATTACACCTAAGTTTAATTGATTAAATTTATTGTATTTAAATTTAATTTTTTTTTCATCTATTAATTATCATTTTATTATTTTAATTGCTTTACTACTTTTTTTTACTTTTTCATTTATAGTGAAATATAATTTTATTGAATGAAATTTTTACTATTTTATAATATTAGAGTTTACTTTACTGTCACTTTTAATTATTTCGTTATTTTCATTATTTTTATCATTTAAGCATTTTAATTTTTTTTTTTTTGTATCAAGTTTGCTTTGTATTTGGGATATTATATTTCAGTATTGATTTTTCATATTTCATGTTTTAGTTTTCTTGATTGAATTTATTATATGAACGTTTTATTTTATTTTAATTACTTTACCTTTTTTCATTTTAGTTTTTTATTTTTAGTTATGTTTGTTTAATTATTTCAATTTTTCACTATTTCATCATATTTTAATGTGATTTTTACTATTTATTCCAATTATTTCGTTGTTTTTATTATTTCATTTTTTAACATTAGAACATTTTTTTGTAGGTTTTTTTTTGTGATATATTTTTGTATTGATTTTACATATTTTATATTTTAGTCTTACAGATTAAATATATATTAGATTTTATTTTATTTTATTTTTTTAATATTATTATTATTTCATCTTTTTACATTGTTTTTATTATTTAAGTTTCATTATATATTATTTATTTTTTTATTATGTTCCTCATTTTATAAATTTTTATACAAATTCATTTTGAGTTATATTTCAGTTTTACTGATTTTTCGTATTTTCTGTTGTTTTATTAACTTGTTAATCGTAGTTAATTAATTAATTTGGATTTTTCAAATAAAGTTAACATCTTTTTCCATGTAAAAATTTAATAATTTATGAAACATTTTAATGTATATCTGCCGAAGCTGCGCAGTAAAAACACTTTATTTCCATTATTTTTTCTTCTGTTTCATTAATAAAATGAAAAAATCAATACCAATTATTCTTGACGATTGCGCAAGTATCATCCCCTTGTTTATGTTAAGAAATATATATTCATCACCAAAAAACCAACAAACAATATATTGTACAAGGTTATTTTGACACCTCGCATTGAAACAATCATGATACGTCATGAACTCAAATGTCATGGACACTATCACTTTCGGAAAATTTGTCGAATTTGCCATGAAAAAACCTTCCTCCAATTTTATTTTCATAATTTCTTTTTTTTTAACTATTATTCATACATAAAATTACACAGCGATCCAGGCCCGTGCGCAGGATTTACCGTTGGGGCGGGGGGGGGGGGGGGGTTCACGAAAAAATGACGGTCTAAAAAAAAAGGTCGTCAAACTTTCAAATTCCATGTCTAAAAAAAAGGTTGTCAAACTTTTTCGACCCTGATTTCTAACAAAAAATCTGAAACTTTAGAATGAGTATTCCGTCGTTGGTGGAAATTTATGGAGGAAAATTCTCCATTGGGGGGGTTACAACCCCCAAAATCCCCCCCCCCCCTGCGCACGGACCTGCAGCGATCAAAGATTCAATGTAAACTGATGTTGATATTCGATGTTTTCATGTATCAGTGACGTCACACCTGCTCGGGGTAACTCGTACCAGCTTCGGGCGTTTTCGACTTTTTAGCGGGAAATTCAAAAGTACTTTTTTTTTGTTAATTAACTTAAAAAATAAAGCTGCAAAAATTGTAAAACTCGTGTCCCGTGTCTTAATACGATGTAATCTATCGGAAAAAAAAAATAATTTGAAAAATGTGCAAGGTCCTTATCAGTCCCTATAGGCTGAATCTCGTGAATGAGGTGGTCTTGATTTTATGCTTTGTTAGAAATTGAAACCATTGAAAACTTGATGCATCTTCAAAACAGCTGATTATAGACAAAAGTATATATACATAAAATGAAGTTCTTGTTGCCTACTTTCATGTACAATTCGAACTGTTAATTTTTTTTGTAACGTATAGGACATATGGACCAAAATATGCAAGCGACTGTGACGTTATAGACAATAATTTTGACCATAATAAGTAATGGTACAGACTTTTCTTAAAAGTTGATTTGAAGTGGCTT
>JAPYZL010033753.1:0-11919 GCA_030522825.1 Platygaster orseoliae | reverse complement strand
CCGTCATTCCCCCACTGACCTTATTTTGCGCAAGCATGCACTACACATAAACTATACAAGACACATGAAAAATTTTACTTGATTTAGAAAGCTAATATCAATAGCAACATTTTAACATATCTACCTCGATTGTGAAGCTGAAAGTGTTGACGAAATAATCGATATTTTGAACACCTTATAAAACTTTCGGATAGTTATGTATCGGCACTGGTCTGGAACTTTAAGTTATAATAAATCCACACACTTTAGCATCTACTCAAAAACAAGCTTATGGAATAAGCTTTGTGTCACAGTAAACGGTTTAGACCTACGTCAATTTGAAGTACCGAAAATGGTGATGATCGTCATTACCCTATGGCCGTCATTACCCCACTTTCCCCTAGTGTACTATTTATGTGATATATCAGCCATACTTTTCTCAACTACTGTTTACTTCAGTGATCTTTTCAAACATTAGTTCACAGTTTTTTTTTTCAATTTTGTTTATTCAAGAATAACTCTTTTAGACTCTTTTTACTTTTATTGTTTAAAAATGTAAGATTCCATTTCAATCAAATTACGAATACATGATAATTACACCAATAAAAATGTAAATAATCATGTAAGAATAAATTACAACTTTTTACTTGCTTTCTCTACCTGCATAACTCTTTACAATAAAAAAAATATACTTTAAATTTAAAGTATCAAAAAACACTGAATCTTACTCGAGAAAAAAGTGAAAAAGATTCTATTGTAAAAATAATGTGTCATGAAAATAAAGCTGAATCAACGAGTAAAATATCGCGTAGACCACGAAGTTTCATATTACGTGCTCTGAGTTCTTTCATTTTTTTCTTTCAAGCATGATAGAGGCAATTAGAACCGTGAGAGTCGGCTTATTGCATCGCAAGATAATAGATATAATAAGAATGATACTAGTGAGCAAAAATTATATGACTTCAATAAAATACTCATCCTTTTTTTTACTGATGAAGGTTCATGAACATTCGTATATATAGAGTTCATAAAATTGAGTGCGTTTTTGCTAGATAGATTGGTTATGATCGAAATTTTCCGGCTTTTTTAACATGTATAATTAAATAAGAGAAATTTCATTTGTTGAAGCAAAGTTACTAATTTTCTACTGGGTTTAAGTCACTAATTGAATCAGTAGATTTTTAACTGACTCAGTTTGAGAGAAAGTATTGTCATGTGAAATTATATTTATAAGCTGATATTTTATTGAAAAAAATTATAAGGAATATTAAAAAATATATAAAATGATAAAAAATCAAAAATAATGTGAATATAAAGGGAACGATCTTTTTACAACTTGATTTAAAAAATGGAACAGTGCCTATTTTAACACATAAAAAATATTACTTTGAATTAGAATAATAAACAGTTTCATTATTTACTGCCTGGATTTGTTTTTTTTCTCAAGTACTAATTATTCTGAGTCATCATTATGATTAAAAATAGACCTGCAAAAAATGGTGAAAATTGCGGCGCCTGTATGTTGGCAATCCGTCCATTTTCTACACTCAGTTTCAGAGTCAGTATTCGTAAAGATTGACACAAACACAAACTGAAAAAGTTTTTTAAATAGTGTAAATTTCTATTACTGCATGTAAAGTTTTATAATATAGATTATTTTATCTTCTGAAGTGATTTTCTACACTTGAAGAGTGAAAAGCCACTCGAATGATGGAAAATTTTTATGTGCAAGACAAAAATTTATAATATTTGGAAAGTTTTGATAACTATTGTTATGTTTGAAATTTTGTTAATTTCGAGGTATTGTCATAATTGTTAAATATCTTGAAAAATTGAAAAAATTGTAAAATTTCAGACAATATTCGTAAGGTTTGTAATATCCTGCATTATTATATTTCTTTGAAATTCGCATGATGTTTTTTTTTCATCTTATAATAAAAAATGAAAAACTGATCAAGTGAAAGAAATTGGGAGAATGATTTTTTTGAATTTTTATAAATTTTGAACCTGAGATTCAAACTATTTTGAATACAATAAAATAATTACATTTTTGAAAAGAATTTTTTATATAAGTGATTTAATACATTTCAAAGAAATTCAAATATTTCAAATACGTTAAAAAACACATTTCAAAAATAAATTTCAAAATAACACATTCATCTAAAAAAAATCAATATTATTTTGACATAATACAACAACAAAATGGTAACTATGGGAAATGAATTAGATTTTCACTCGGTTAAAATTTTTGAATGTTTTTTCGTGTGAGCTTCTAGATTTTTGATAAAATACAGAAGATTATTATTTATCTTGATACGGTGAAACAGTTTTTTACTAAACAAAATTTTAAAAATATTTCACGGTTTTTGGAGTTGGACGAAATTTAAACAATTTTTCACAATCTACAAGATTTATAAACGTTTCCTAATATTCTACAATTTTCTTGGATTTTTGGCAATTATTAACAACCTTTAAAATTTTCCATTTTTTGTTGTTGAATTTTTCGAAATTTCTATACCAATTCAAACTATTTCGAATATTTAAAATTTTATTAACATTCGTCCAATTTATGAAGTGTCTAAATTACTAAGACATTTCAAGTGAATTACAGATGACAATAACATTCATGACACTACACTTACAAGAAAAAAATACAGTAATTATTACAAAACCTGTTTCGTACTATGAAATTTAATTGAAATTTTTTTGAACTGTTTGCTAAATCGTTATGTATTTTCTACTAATCCAGATTTTAGAAAACGCCCATACAGTTTTGGTTTTTACATTTCTTTTCGCTCTATTTTTGTGTAACTTCTACCAAATCATATTGTTATATGATACAATATTGAAAGAACTTGAAAATTTATTGTATATTCTACAATATTATACGAATCATTGCGATTTATATACTTATATGTATAATATTTTCTCTCCCCATGAGAAACACTAACAAAAAATGGTTAAATATCTTATATGATATTCCACCATACATAATTACAATTTTTTAGTTCCTGCTATAACTATTCACTAGTTTTTGAAAAAACAAATATGGATAATCCAATTAGTGTTTTCTGGAATTCAAGATTTTTCTTGAAATGAACAAGATTATTGATCATCTGCAAATAATAGATTTTCGTTCCAAATCCCACTCAGCACAGCATCCGAATGTCGTCATCAGTGTCGTCAGTCGAGTCGTCACATTTAAATTCACATGTGTGGCAATAATTGGTTTTCTTTCATTTAATGAGGGTTTTTCATGAATATAGATATAAATGCTTCGTTAATATATCACATAATATTGGTCAATGGAGTCGTCTGTTAACTCGTCCAGCAAAGTTAACTGTCGACTCGTCCAGCAAAGTTAATTGTCGACTCGTCCAGCAGAGTCGTTTGTCGACTAGTCCAGCAGAGTCGTCTGTCGACTCGTCCAGCAAAGTCGACTGTCGACTTGTCTAGCAAAGTCGATTGTCGACTCGTCCAGCAAATTTGCTATTTGCTATTCGTATAATTGCATATTTTAATGATTTTGTCCATAATTTTGCAGATTATAACACATTTTCGATGTTACAAGAATATAATTTTTCTGAGCTAGTTTTAAATATGATGACTCGTCATGACGACTCTATGGACGATGTTCGAACTTTGATATATGAGAGCAGAAAATAAACTGCTGTGACAATCGATGTATACATGTGTGCGATACAGAAACACAGCAGTGTGCATCGGGAGCAATCGAGAGTTGTAGATAGTTGTCGAAATAAGTGATGAGTGGTGATCAATTGATCGTGAATTTGGGAGTTTTTTTTTCAACAAGAGTATACGCGTTCGGTAGAGTAATGGTTAGGTAGATAGGCTAGAAACGATATAAGGTTGCAGGTTCAAATACTGGTAAGATCAGATAGATAGGTAAACTGGTTTGCATTTTAAGGCAATATATTACATTCACCTGGAGAGAGTATGTATATCTACAATAAAAAAAAGTTTTCATCGAAATTTTAATTTTGTAAATTTTTTTGGGTTTGTCGGGAAGTCGACTGTCAACTCGTCCAGCAAAGTCGTCTGTCGACTCGTCCAGCTAAGTCAACTGTCGACTCGTCAAATGAAATCGTTATTTGGATCGTCATACGATATCGTTTGCCGAGTCGAAAAGTGTCCGATTTCGAGAGTCGTCATTCGACTCGTTTTCTATGTCGACATTGTAGGGTATAGTAAAAACTGGCACAAATACTGTAATTTGTACAATATGACAATTTCCACTATACAGTATCGTAAAAAGTGAAATAAAAATGACTGAATTTGCAATAATATTCTAAAACTTACAATTCCTTTTCACATTTTATTATAGACATCTATGAGTAAAATGTTCGATTGCTTTATCAGTATCGACAATAATTTCGTTCTTCATATTGCAGAGTCTGTCTATAGATATTTAGATATTTATTGCAGTTTTTGTCACATTATACAGTAAATATCGTCACATGATATTGAAATAGTAAATATATTTTGTTGTTAAAACTCCTACATTTATTGTTTTTTCCACTATACATTTTTGTACTATTTCAAATATCATATCGTAATTTCGACTAATCCGGATTTTAGAAAAAATCATAAAATTTTGTCTGTATTCAGATCTGTAAAATTCTTTTTACTGTATTTTTATATACTTTCTACTTTATCATATTGTAATATGATACGAAATAGAAAAAAATTGAAAATATATCGCAGAATTTGCAATATGATATGAATCGTTGCGAATGCAATGAAAATTATTGATCTCAAAAGGTAAAATATTTTTATAACTAGTAGACACTCCTGAATTTCTAAATAAAATTCCTAACATAATGATCGTTAGGAGCTGATGATAATCCATTGATAATTGTCAGGATTATTTTATTTTAACATAATCATCGAGCTTTCGATTCAAATAAGATGGTCCTCTTCAGTATCTATAAAAAATACAGAGTGATTTAACATGACTTGAATACCCGAGAAATGTAGTTTCCTTGTAAAATTCTAAGACAATTTTTCTTTGCCACTTTTTACAAAATTTAAAACAAAAAAAGTTACTAAAGTTTGAAATTCAAACAACAAATGCACTCCCTTGACAAGTGGGATAAAAACTACGGACTAAACTCAATCCAAATTTTTTTCATATTTTTCCGAGTCCAAAAGTCCTTCGCCACTTTTCACAAAACTCAAAATCAAAAAAGATATTCGAGTTTCAAGTCTCGACCAATCAGATACCTCAGATTTGAAACTCGGATATCTTTTTTGATTTTGAGTTTTGCGAAAAGTGGTAAAGGACTTTTCGACTCAAAAAAGTATGATAAGAATTTGTATAGAGTTTGGTCCGTTGTTTTCATCCCCACTTGTCGAGGGAGCGTATTTATTGTTTAAATTTTAAACTTTTATCACTTTTTTGATTTCGAGTTTTATGAAAAGTGGCAAAAATTCCTAAAACTTTACAAGGAATTTTAATTTTTCTGGTATTTAAGTCATGTTGAATCACCTTGTATAACATTGAATAAAATATTTTTTTCGATGTTCCTCTGATAAATACTTACTAATTTTTAGTTTTTACTATTATTATTCACTAGCTTTTGAGTAAAAAATTTCAAAAACTCAATTATCATTTCCTGGAATTCTATATTTTTATTGAAATTTCCGAAATCGTCGAACATGACTCTAGCTCGCAACTCTCGCAAGGTAAGTACACCTTTGCCGTGACGTGGCGCGCCGCAACGAGCTCTTTCGAAGCTCGCATTCTCAAATACCGAGACCGAGTACCGAGGTGTACCGTGTACAGCGTACTTATCTCCGCGCACACGGCAGCAGTATACACAAAACCTCACTCCGCAGCGGTCAGTCTCGTTCCTCTCCAGCGCATCGAACAGGTGGGACCAGTTTCCGTTACTTTCGGCCCAATTTCCCTCGCACTCCATCCACCAACATCCCCAAAAACCTCCGAATTTCACCCAAATCCTCCCAAATCGCAACATCTCTGGCCTCTCCCAACTTTCTAGTTTCAAGCTGCTAATCCCAAATTTCAAAAACTCAAAAATCGTCAATTTCGAGCCATCACGATCGATCGTTATCAGTATCGCGATGTAAATATCGTCCAAACGCGATTTTTTCCCGATTCGAAGAGATTACTGTAAAGATAAAATCCTCTATTGCGGGTTTTTCTACTTTCACGTTGAAGGATATCGTTATAACGGAATATTTTACGAGAACGAAAGCTGAACTACAATCGGTTGATGCAACTCGGGGATTTTCTCTTTTTCGGGTCGAGGAACACTTTTACTTTTTTGGTTTTTTGCAAGGGGTGGGGGAGGGGAGTGATTTTTGGGTGCAGGTGTTGATTTTCGAGTGTAAGAGTTTGTGACGGAATCGGTGTTTGCGAAATGTTGGGAGTCAGCAATGCGTGTCTCCCTTTTTCGATTGTTAGCATCTGCATGGAGGCGAGAGGAAGTAACGCGTTATGTAATGCGACCGGAGTGTATTGTTCCGCGTTTCCTTGTCTTTTTCCGCATGGAAATCGAGGTATTTAGAGTGAAAATGGAGTAAATGAGGAGGAGGACAAATAAATAATTTGTTTCTTTCAAGTTTTCTGTGCTGATTTGCAGGATTTTTGAGAATCTTTTTGAACACTTTTTGAGGATAGGAAAAGAAATGAATGACTCACGCAAAAAATGTAAAGATTAAGTATTTTTTAATGTACGAAGTTTTCCGGTGCCTTTTGTTTTTTTGATGGATTTCAGATCACTATTATTAGTGATATTGTGAAATAGTCTGTTCGTGAATGCTTTATCTTTCAACTGTCATTTGAGTATTTCGACATTATGGATTTTTTTACGTTTTCGTAAAATTATTTCGTAAAATAGTTTCGTAATTTTAGGAAACTTTTATTTTGCAATTGGAAGGCTAGTCAGGTTCTTCATATCTAATAAATTGTTTTCAAATGTATATAAATTTTTTGGTCGTTAAATTTGGCGATTGATGATTCATGAAACTCTTGAATGAATTTTCGACATTTTTTATCTTTGATTCCTGATTCAAGAAGCTCGATATCATCGATGTAAAAATTTTTAGTTTTCGAAGGTTTTTATTTCCCAAAATCTTGAGATTCTTTAATTTTACTTAATTGTACCTATAAAAATTTTCTCTGTTAAAATTTGTCGTTTGATATCTTCATAAAACTCTGGAAACAGTTTTCGTGATTTTTTATCTCCTTCAAACACTAGTTATGGTATTTCAAAATTATGAATATTGAGTCAAAAACCTTAAAATTTACAAAGGCCTCTTTTTCAAAGATCTTTGGATTCTCAAATTTTACTATTGTAATCGAAAATTTGATTGATTATTAGATATTAATACACTGCACACATTTTTTTCTCTTATTCAATTGAATTTATTTAAAGCATTTGAAAAATGTTCTATTTTTCACTCTTAAGTAATGATTTCGCGGTCATGGAGTTCAAAATTCACCATTTTCATAATATTTTATTTCTTTCAGAATTTTTGAATTTCTTTTTTCATAAAAAATTTTTCAGTTGAAATTTAATATCATATAATATATAGCTAATTTTGTTACAAATAATGAGTATTGTTATATTCATCTTCATTACTTTCAATATTTTATGTTTATTACACATCTCATTTCAAAACTTGAATCTGGAATAAATTCAAATACTTTTCCGAATTGGAAAAATCGCAATCGATATACAGAGATATGGATTTTTAAAGCCCTTGAAATATCGCGACTATCATGTGATAAAAATAGAATCTAAAAGTTATAAACTATAGAAGAATGCTAGAAAATAAATTTTACATCGTTATATGTTCGCACTTTAACAACACCTAGCTTATAGATAGGTTTAAACTGTGCGCGAAGCCCGATAAAGCACGTCAGTCGATGTAGCTCACTCGACGATTCGAAAATATTTTTCGCTCGAATGTTGAGTCTTGCTGATATTATTTTAAAAAACCGCACTTTCTGGATAGCTTAATTCCTTTCCGATCCAAAAAATCAGAAGTTTTTATAATCTTTAACCTGAGGCCAATTTCGAAAACTTTTTGCATGGGAAAAATGACTAGTTTTTCCACTTGTTGAAAAAGGATTTACTTTTAAAAAATTCTAGAAAAATGTGCGAGAATAGTACATTATGCTACGAGTTGAAAACGTCACAGATAATGAACATACGGTGCTTTTTCTATGATTCTCGAAAAATACCAATTTATTTCCACATGTGGGAATATCGGTTACTTTTTACATGCAGGACAGTGTAGAAAACTGGCGCTTTCTGGAGAATCATGACGAAAAGTATTTTGTCTCGTATCGCAGAAACCTACGTTTTCTCAAAAATTCATCCATTCAAAAAACTGTACTTACTGGAAAATTTAATTTTTCTGATTCAAAAAATTAGAAATTTTAATCATTCTTAACCTAAGGCCCATTTTAAAAACTTTTTGAATGAGAAAAATTACCAGTTTCTATTTTTTGTTAGAAAACAATATTTTTACAAAATTCTTGAAAAATGTATGAGAATAGTACATTATGCTACGAGTTAAAAAAATCACCGATATTAAATATACGCCCAAGTAACTGTGATTGATGAATCCCGGTCATTTTCCCGAATCCAAGTTCCCGAACGGTCATTTTCCCGAATGACAATTTTCCCGAAATTCCATTATTCCGAACATATTATTTCACGAATGGCTATTTTCCCGAAAGTATTTTCCCCGAACGACGATTTTCCCGAAAGTATTATTTTCCGAATTTCAGTTGGGATTTAACTTTTATTTCAATTGTAGTCATTTATGAACTTTATAAGAAGAGTCTTCAACAAAAAGAGTCGTGGTAAAAATTTTACAAGATTGGTCTTTAATAAGAAGATTCATTGTTAAATTTCCAAATTAGATTTCTTCAGATATAAAATTCTAAGATTGATATTGTGTGCGATTGCTGTATGCAATTATCATGTAAGAAATGGAGACTCTAATTTTGAACTTTCGGGAAATTTCAACTTACGGGCAATTTGTTCCGGTTCGAGTCACTTGAAAACGCTATGTGGCAGTTGTTGTTCATACGTCAATTGTTTTGTAAATGCATAACCATGGCATTTCTAGACATTAGGCTGATAGGAAAATTTCTCGTTCGGGAAAATGGCCGTTCGAAAAAAGACCTTTCGGGAAAACGGATTCAGGAAAACGGTTTTCGGGAAAATGACCTGGAAAAAGGCTGTTCGGGAAAAAGGATTCGGGAAAATGGTCGGCAACGGTGATTGTTACAAAAAATCGCCTCATCTTTATAAAAAAACTCCCTTCTTATATATTTATTTTTTTTTAATTTTATTACAAAATGCCATTAGTAAAAAAACTGTTGTAAAAGACATCGATTTTTATAAAAAATTTTATTTTTATAGGACAAAACTTTATAAAGTCTCATACTTCGTAAAACTTTTGTAAAATAAATTTCTAAAAAACGAAGTTTTTTATTAGGATTTGGCGATTTCTATAAAAATCACAGTTACTGCGGCAATACTTCTCCTATAATTCTAGAACGATACCAATTTTTTTCCACAAGTGGGGAAATCGGTTACTTTCTACATGCAAGACAATGTAGAAAACTGGCTCTTTCTCGAGAATCATGACAAAAAGTATTTTATCACGTATCGCAGAAACCTACGTTTATTAAAAAATTCATCCATTCAAAAAACTTCACTGACTGGAAAATTTAATTTCTCTTTGATTATAAAAATTAGAAATTTTTATAATCCTTAACCTAAGGCCAATTTCAAAAACTTTTTGATAAAAAATAATGACAATGATCTCCACTTGTTAGAAAACGATACTTTTACAAAACCTTTGAAAAAGGTATGAGAATAGTACATTATGCTACGAGTTGAAAAAATCACAGATATTGAATATACGCCCTAGTAACTGCGATTTTTTAAAAAAATTGCCAAATCTTTATAAAACACTCCGTTTTTATATATTGATTTCACAAAAATTTTAGTAAAAAATGTCAGTCTTAAAAAACTGTTTTAATAAAAAACATCATTTTTTATTGAAAATTTTTATAAAAAAACTATATTTTCATAAAACAAAAGTTTATAAAGTCTCATAAACTTTTAAAATCTTTCTAAAATCAATTTATAAAAAATAAAGTGCTTTTATCAGGATTTGGCGATTGTTTATAAAAATCACAGTTACTGGGGTGATACTTTTCCCACGATTCTCGAAAAATACAAATTTGTTTTCACATGTGGGAAAATCGGTTACTTTTTACATGCAAGACAGTGTAGAAAACTGGCACTTTCTCGAGAATCATGACGAAAAGTTTTTTATCTCGTATCGCAGAAACTTGCGTTTTTCCGAAAATTCATTCATTTAAACAACTTTTATAACCGAAAAATGTAATTTCCTTCCGATTTAAAAATGATAAGTTTTGATAATCCTCAATCTAAGGCCAATTTCGCAAATTCGTTGCATGTGCAAAATGACCGGTTTCTCTACTTGTTGGAAAAGGATACTGTTTGGAAATTCTGAAGAGGTATATGAAAATAGTACATTATACAACGAGTTGAAAAAGTTACAAATTCTGAATATACGACATTTTTTCCATGATTCTCAAAAAATACTATTTTTTTCCCACATGTAGCAAAATCGGTTACTTTTTACATGCAGAACAATAAAAAAAAACTGTCACTTTCTCGAGAATTAAAACAAAAAATATTTTCTCTCGTATCGCAGAAACTTGCGTTCTTCCGAGAATCGTAAAAAAATGGGAACATACCACATATTTCCAGTGAGTCAGTCGAACAAGTTATCGATTTTCTCACTAAAACAAAGCTTACAAAATAATAATAATCTACACGATAATTCAAACTTTTTAAAAAATTATTCTATAAAAAATTAAAAACTGCGAAAAATCAGTAACCACCAGTTCTGAAATTTTTCGATTCACTGCAAAAGATAGAACACAGATTTCGTATATGTGTATGAATTTCATTCTCTGAGCGCAGCTAGGATCATTTTCGCACTTATTCTAAGTTGGTCATTTTTTGAACTTTCAGTGTAACGAGACATTAAATTATTTAATGCCCTGATTCTTGAATTACCTTTTGTGAGAGGCATCATAAAAAATGCAAGCGTTACGTCGAGATGTCATGAAAATGATATTTATAGTTCATCGTCAATTAAGAGAAAGGTCAATTTACAGACTGCGCATAATGGACAATCAACAAGTGTGGGTGCGAGACCCGCAGGAAGGTTTCATCATCGGAAAATTCATGGACATGGTTGATGGCGATGCCCTCGTTGCTCCCTTGGACCCAAAACACTCGCAGAGGGTGTGCCCTCTGGAAGAGGTTTTTCCTGCTGGCGAATACACCAAAGATGTGGAAGACAATTGTAAATTTCCGCCTTCAAAAACACCGAGAAATCTGTTGTTTATGACATTTTTGTAAAGAATTTTAAGATTGATTAAACATGAAATAATTGAACTTAATTTTGAAAAATTGCTAAGATGTTTTATACATGAAATCTCTCTCGCAATTTTTTACAAATATTTTGTAAGTTACAAAAATTCTCTAGAATTCGAAAGACTATTCATTAATTTCTGAAATTTCGGAATATGAGCGTAAAATCTGATGAAAGTGTCGTATTTTCAAAAATTTCAAAAACCTTTTATGAGACGAATAATAAAAAAAAATGAAATGAAAATGAATTTTATAAAAAAAGATTTCCTATTTTCAAAAAATACAGTTTTTAAGTAATTTCTAAGTTTGCCATTATTCCCAAAATGTCTTTGATTAGATTTTTATTAAAGACTCTAGCATCAGGCACGGATCCAGCTTTCTTCCGTCCTTATCGCGAGTTGCCTCTAAGCGCGCAAGATTGACAAAGACGCAAGGAGGGGTCCGGACCCCTCCTTGC
>JAPYZL010033749.1:0-10528 GCA_030522825.1 Platygaster orseoliae | reverse complement strand
ATTGAATATTTTTGGTTGTAGTTCAGACCATAGCCAATTTGATACAAAATATGAAACTGTTTTACTTTTTGCTTTCAGATGATTCGTTTCCAAGAAATTGTGTAAACCACCAAAAAAGTTGACGAGCTGTTTTCAGAGCCGCCATTATGAAAAAAAATAAAAAAAATTTTTTTGAGTCCTTTAATATATGTACTTTTATCTGTAAAAAGTTTTATTTTGAAATAATTTTTTAACAATAAATGGAATTAAAAAAAAAATACACACGTTTTTCATAGGAACCTGGCCTTAAGTATGAAAATATATGCCATGTACCTCTAAATTTAGTTAATGAAATTGAATGTATAATTATAATCACATATTCAAAAATAAAAATTGTTAATAATAAACAATTGCAAAGTGCTTCTTCTTTCTTACAAAAAATATTATTAATAATTACATATCAAAGCTATCATAAATGTAATATTTATTCAATGGCAGACTTGATGGCCGAAACATTCGACAAATATTTCAAGAAAATAATTAAAATAGTGAATGAAAGTAAAAAGATGATAAACGAAAGACTAAAAAATCATTCAACAAAATGATAATTAATTAAGTTTTGGGGAAAAAATACAAAATGATGAATGAAAAGCTAGATAATACAGGCTCATATACAAAAAAAAATGTTTATAATTAAAAATGTAATATTTTTTATTCTTAAAAAAAAAATATTTCATTACACACTTGATGGCTTTGATGATAGACAAAATTTACAATAAAATTAAAATTAATAACGTGATTAGTGTGAGAAATGAAGAATTTATATGAAAATAATGTGCTATACCAACAACAAATATTTTTTTATTATAATTAAATAAATATACAGTGTACTTTATTTCTGAAAAATATATATGTTATATTATTTCACAGACTTGGTGGCTCAAATATTTTTTAATACTTCACTAACATCTCAGCGAAATGAATAAGAATATAGTGATTGATTAAAAGTTCAAAATTATGAATGATAGAATAAAATATTCTGAGCCCATATTCAGTTACAACAAAAAGTTTTCACTATAAAAAAATATCAAAATATCAAATGATTTTTATTTATGAAAAATATATACATTTTATTGTAGACTTGATATAGCTCAAATATTTGACAAATTTTTCGATGAAATGAAGATGAAAAAATCGACCGATAATAATTAAAAAATAAAGAATGAAAGACTGGAAAATAACAGGTCCATATACAAAAACAAAAAGTTTTTATCATAAAAAAACATGTAATCTATTCCTAAGGTGTATAAGATATATTTCATATACTTATTTGTATTTATCATATGTATTTTTTGTTTTTGTGAATTCGACAGCTCAAATATAAAACAAATTTTTCAATGGAATGATAATCATGTTAGTTATAACTAATTACGTGAATAAGTAATAAATGATAAATAAATGTGGCCAGTGCGATGGTATATGAAATTCGAGATACAACTTTCCATTTAGAGTATTCCATTTTAACCACATCTACGTAATAAATGCTCGTAATTTTTGGTAGCCTTTTAGTAAAACATAATTTTCCTTATTAAAAGCTTTTCTAGCTTTTTGAAAAAAAAATTATCAATAGTGAAAATAATTACATAATTATCGACTTCAGGCAACAAAAATGAATAATATCGAGAAAAATTCGCTTGTAATCAAACAGTTAAAAGAAAATAACAAAGTTTACAAATGCGTAAATTGTGTACCACATTTCGAAAATGTGAAGCACTTCGATGATTTAAAAAGGTATGTGTACATGGAAAAAAAAATTATACGGGCTACGTTGTGGCCTATTTGTAACGACACTCTAGGACCACTACGTACACATGTTTTCGCGTGTCTACGTAAGCTTTGCATACGCATATTTTCGTGTATAACTTTTAGTGTACAAGAGACAAGTCTTCTCCCACAATCTTAACCCGTGACTCAAAGCAAACCAGCTGTTGTGCGTCTCTCTTATGGGCGACTTTTTCCCTCACTCGCGCCAATACGTCGCCTGGCCTCTTTCCGTTTTCATCTACCATCCCTACATTATTGCACTTTCCGATGCTTTTTATGAGTGGCGCATCAACATGGAAAAAAAGGCGGAGCTCTATCTTTTTTTTTTTAATTTTATACTTATGAAAAAGGTATCAACAATGATTAATAGTAATGTAATTCCACGTTTACTTACAATTTTACGAAGTTTTTGCAGATCTATGTTAGCTCGGAAAATCATTGATTAATATTGTAGAACTTTTTACGACTTTCAACTAAGATAATCTGAGAGATTTTAGGGTAAGCATTATTTTCAAAACATTATTCGCAAAAAGTCAATATTTATGGCTAGAGAGGAGTAAGAGCATCGACTGTAATTTTTTTTTTCACCGTTTTTCTGAAAAAACAGGCAATTTCTAAACCAAGGATTAAGTGTAGCTATAGCCGAGTGGATTAACGTGCGAGACACAAGGCAGGTATTCTATTTGGGTTTACATCTTCTTTTTATAAATTTTTCTGATGACTGTCCACCACGGGGGTGACGGTCGTGTAGTTGGCTTGGCGTCTTAAATGGGCCTCGAGGCGCTGGTAGTCATACGTGCAAATGGCGCGAATATTGAACCAATTTGAATATATATCTTTAACGATGTACAGGGCTTTTATGGTTTTTTGATCAGGAAATGTTTAAAAGGATTCGTGGTGTAGCCAAATAAAGAAATTATGCCCCGAATCGTTAAAGGTTGATAGATATAGTACATTATGTAACGTAGTACAAGGGTCGAATTTGGCGAAGACGAGGGTTCAGGCCCGAGGCGAAGCCAAGGGTTTGAATCGTCATCGCAAAATGAGACACTTGCACTAAGTTGCATACAGTATTTTATGCAATTCTAGTCTCAAAGCCCGTCCAAATGTAAAACTTTGAGGTTAGAAGTACGTAAAAGAAAATAATGCTGGTATAAAAACATTTTAAACATTCACAACAACAGCAATTTGTAACTCTTTATTATTTTTTACACAATCGTGCCATTTTTTTTCTCGACGTTCCTTTTTTTAATTCACGCGATACTTTATTTTTGTTAGTTTGAATGTTTTCTTTCGGAGCTTGGAAAAAATTTACACTGTTAAAGTTGTTCTCCTTTTCAAAACTACATTGTGGAACCGCGCATCGCTTAAATTTTTTCGAGAACTTTGAATGAGACGAATGAGACATGATAAACAATGATTTGTTTGATAATGATAAACATTGATTTGAACAATGAACAATGAACAATGATTTTGACACATTTTGACAATTTCGCAGCCGTTTGTTTACATCGCAACTTGGGGGCAAGGGGAGCGGGAGGAAGGGGGCAGGGCACGTATCGACAGTGGCGACTCTGCCCATTTAAGACGCCAGCTCTCTCAATGCTTTAGGATGGTGACTGTCACCCCCGTGCTGTCCACTAGGTGAATTCGTCGACTTTAACTATAAATTTATCGAAATTATTATTTGAAATCGTCGATTTTAATATTTTATTAAGTGAAATTAGCCATCTTAAATGATCAAGTTTAGATTATTTAAATTAGTGTAAATAGACTATTTCCAGAAGAGATGCGCTTTTGTAGGTACTTATTTTAAGATGACAAAAATTTAAAAACTTCACAAAATTTGATCACGTAAAGTGGTAATTTGTTTTTAGTCCATCTTATTCAAAGGTTTTTTTTTTTAATAATAAATGAAAGGTTTAACAGCAAAAAATTACAAACGCGAATATTTTATACATCAAATTCCTCTGAAGTCGAAGTCTTAATTATAAAAAAAGAATTATTGAAGATCACACTCACGTAAATGTTAAATACTTGAACAGTGACTTGTGAAAAACTCACCTGAAACAGAAAAATAGCCATCATCAGTTTACAAGTCAATCGTTTTTCGATTTCATGAGGGATTGTTTTCTCAAATGAATTTAAAATATTTTATTTGAATTATCGATTAAATGTAAAAAGTAAAAAAAATCAAACGTGATAAATAATAATCAAAATTAAATGTAAAAATAAAAAATTAAAGAAAATAAAAAATCGAACTCTCGAAATTGTTCTGCTTACGAAAAAAAAAATATGGAAAATTATAAAAAATTTTCAAAAAACGTTTTTATGTTAATGTAACCTCGAAAAGATGTATTTTACCAAATATATCGACGAATTTCATCAATGGCTCAATTTCATTGCGATCCCGAAAATCCTCTACTATTTCAAACACGCTTAACTTTTAGCCACACAACATCGAAATAGATGAAAAAATTCCCATCAATAATCCCAAGAATCTCAAAAATGTCCATCCGGAACACATCAATCTCATTCTCTTTCGCCTTACGTTATCGGCCTAAAAAAAGAGAAGGCCCGTGTTCGAATGAAGGGCGTTCGATTTGCGCGCCAAAAGTAGGGGAGTGAATATGCTCAGGATGCTGCGAGGATCGATTGCGGTGCCACTTGAGCAGCTTGAGCTCCACTGGGCATAAGCAATGTTTGTGGTGAGATTAGTATCCGGGAAAGTTACGTATACTTCGGTTCATTTTCTACATGTTTTACGCACACGCGTTACACTGATTCAAACTGCATTATGCGAATAAAACACGTTTTATCGGGGGCGAATATGTAGGGTGGCCAATCGTACTATTTGAAGAGTTTATGTGTCGATTTTTGAATTTTCTATTGTGCTAGTGTCCGATATATTATTTTGGAGTTTGTATAAATTGTGCTATATTTTTTACCTCCTTCTACTCAAGTACCATATTGATTCCAAATTTGTCAAAACTGTACATTGTGTGGAAACGAGTTCATTTTTGTCCAAAACTATTGGAATTTTTATTTTTTACTCTAAAATAGAAAGACATAATGATTTTTTAATATATTATTACAAAAGTTTCGATTTTGTGTTTTGGATCTACGAAACGAAATATTCTTGATTTTTTGATTCACTATCTCTGATATTGAAAATGCAGAAAAATTAAAAGATTTGTAAAGAATTAGGAACTTCCAACTTTAGAATTTCTAAACTCGTGGCATTCGCTATGAAAATTTTAAATGATCAATGAGAAAAACTCTTTTCCAGAATTTTGCACGAAAAAAATGCCGACATCAAAACTTACAATTAGACATTTTTATATATTACTCCAAATATGAAAAATTATCAGTCGAAAATTTCAGCCAAAAACAAATCAAAATAAGTAATTACCGAAACCCACAAATTTAAACTTCTTATTTTAAAAATAAGAATCTCAATAAATTTTTAAATTCAAGAAAATGAATTTTCGGGTTAACAGATTTTTACAATAGAATTTTTCATTAGTTCTTCGATGAAATATTTAAATTCAAAATATCAAAGCAAAAAACTTGAGGGTGGAAAAGAATACTTTTCTCGTAGATTTTTTTTTGTTTAGACCACATTTTCTAAACTTCGTATGCTTTCTATTGGTATCTCGTAAAAGATATGAAGAATAAACAAACAAACAAAAATGACAAATAAAATAAAGAATAATCAATTAAAAGATTTTTTATTCTTCATATTTTTTATGAGATGCCGACAAAAAGCGTACATAATGTTCATTATCGAGAATCATGTCTCCGCTTTTTGTGAAAGAATTGAAACGAATTTTATAGAATTCTGATGAGGATGCAATAAAGGGCATCAAAAGCTCAGCATTCAAAATAGAATGTTTTATTTGGTTCGGAGTTATCGTCCTTCACTTTATAAAGAATTTTTCACTGGTAATAATTTTTAGTAAGGAGACCAAATAGACAAGAAAAAATTGATGTTCCAGTTGCTAGAAAAATATTCCAAGATGAAAAAGCATTGCGAGAATCACAAGGAAATATTTTCGAAAGTATAAGTTATTTCCCGAGCCGTAGCCGAGGAATATGTCCACTCGAGGGAGAATTTTTTTTTATCGTAGCGAACGTAAAAGCCGATTTTCGCTTGCAAAGAAGTAAAAAAAGTAAGCTTTTTTTCCCGCTGTGATAAAAACACTTCAATACATAATGACATAAGTTACACTAGAAAATGATCCTGATACGTGCTAATAATATGCACAGCGTTTACTCAAAATGCATAGATGTTTTCGACGGGTCTTTTTTTTCGCTCAGCGTGAAAAATACATGCTTGGAATTTTTCACTGGAGAAAATCTCGAGGAATTTGTTGGAACGCGATCTGGGATGGGAGAAAATAATGAAAAGGTCAAAAACTCGGGTTTCCTGGAGCGACGGGTCTCGCTCATCCTTGTTCCGGAAGACGGTGGTGAAAGTAAGAGCGATGCCGTGCCAGAAAGATTCAGAGCTGCTAGGGCGTCCACTCGTGGAAAAAACCGGATCGGTATCTCCGTTTATGTACGTGTCCGCACGACATCAGGTTTAACAGGGGGAATACTGGGATATCCCGCGCCCATACATAGGTGGCCCACCAAAAACTCGCCACAATTTGTACCCACCATTTGTACCCAAATATTGCCTCCCTCAACTCATTTCACATCGAATTTTATCGATCTGATTTTCGAGCAGATTTTGCTCTTTTACAGATTTTTCATAACTGGACGATGCAATTTTTTTTAGAGCATTTATGTTTCCATAGACATTGACATGTAGTCAAATGGAAAGAGATCACGTCTAACTTTTAGAAAAACAACACGAGGATTATGTTTTAACAGTATGATTGCGAACTACCTAATTTTAAAGTTGATTTGACAAAAATACGTACGCCCTTAATATTGTTGTAGACCTTGTGTTTAAAGAAACTGGCTATCTCCTTCTTGCTCCTAGGATGAAAAAATATATTCCTTGTACTAAGTCTCGAAAATCAGCACACCTTTTATATTAATAGCCAGTTCACATTTTTTTTTTCTACTTATCGATAAAATTACTATGCGATCAGCTACCTTCATAAGTAAAATCCAAACCTTCTCATTCGGAAGAGATCAACTTCCGGGCGCGCCCGAAGAGAAAAAGAGAGAAGTTCGAGAATTGAATCTAAATTCACTTTTAGAGAGAACAAATAAGATTGCTGATATAGCCACACTTTGTTCTGAATGTACTGAATTCAAAGCAATATGTTTGAAGCGCACGCTTCATATTAAAAAGTTATTTGTACAGCCAACATAACCATCTAAAAACGATTCTACTCAACAACGAAAATCCATCTTACACATTCGTTTAAGAGGGAACCGAAGATACTGTAGTGCAAGAGAGACGTATAGAACGGAAAGCGAATGAGAGTAAGGAGGACGAAAAGAGAATGTGTTCGGTTTCCTCTTAAAGCATTGATTCATTCTTTAAATGTTATAAATGTTATGCAAATGTTATTTCTAATGGTTACGATACAAAAAAATTTTAATACGAGTTTTTGCATCAGATGAATTTTGTGGTTAGAACCATTTTCAAAAATATTCATATTTCAGTTGCCTGATGTTCGTCTAAAAATGATAAATAATTGTGTTTTTTTCGACCACAAATATTTCGCTCTTGAAAACCAACATGTATCTATGTTGGAAATTTTCTCAGAAATAAAGAAAAATGTGCAACTGTGTGCCTAGTTAGAGGTTCAATTGAATTCATATTTGTTTTATCCACACAGAGAGAACTGGTTTGGTTACAGCAACCGTTGATTTAGTAAAATATGGACCCACCAAAGTTTTGGGTACTACAACCAAAGCTTCTGTTATAGCAACTAATGCTCAATTTTCATGACTGATACTTAGGTTGCAATAAACAATAATTTGGTTATCATAACTTAAGTTTTGGTTGTATTACCCAAAACTTTGGTGGACTCATATTTTACTAAATCAATGGTTGTTGTAACTAAAAATTTCTTTCCGTGCAACATTTAAATATGTACAATCAAATAAATTCTCTCGATTAATAACGCAAAATGAACGAAAATGCTGAATAAGCTATTAATCGATCACACCTTTAAGTAAAACATTACGCAAATACGTAGGAGTTGAGCTGAATAGATCAATTTTCGAAGCTAAACTATTTCCAAAAGTTCTTAGTCTGTTTAAGTAAACACGTGAACTAATCAAACTCTGCGAATTATATAAGACTATAATATGATTTCGCCGTGTTGAGGTAAAATATGGAAGAAATACGAAAAATAATGTTGGCAAGCTGAAAGGAAAAAGTATGTTTCATAAACGAACAATCTCTGTATTTTTTGGAATAACACATAAAATTAAAAATAAATTATTCGGATTTAAGTTCGTGATTGCGGTATTTTATAACTTTCATCTCCACGCCGAGAAAATTTTTTAACACTTTCTCCAATAGTTCATATTAAAATTGGTGCATTGAGCATATTTTAGTGATCTGCAAGATAGAAGTTGGGAATGTTTCCTACGGTTTCCTATAACTTTTACGGTATTTCGTCAAAAATGCGTAGTACTTTGCAGATCACCAAAATATGCTCGATACGCCAACTTTAATATGAACTATTGGAGAAAGTGTTAAAAAATTTTTTCCGTGCACGTCTAAGAATCTTTTTCGACAGTTTAAAATGTTCTATAACCAATTATGTGAAAGTATATGATTTTGCCGTGTCGAGGTAAAATGTGGAAGAAATACGAAAATGTTGGCAAGATGAAGGGGAAAAGAATGTTCGTGAAACAAATGAACGCGTTGCAGGTAGTCAGTAGGCATCAAGAAAAGGTATAATAGAATAGCCGGGGCTGGAGACTGGAGTATGCAAGTGCGCAGACGGGTGAGGGCACGTCGGTGTGCGCTTGTCGTGTCCTGCTGCAACATAACCAACCGTTCGCGCTCTTTGTCCGCTCAGCTGCTCCTGCTCCCAGTGGTTCTCCGCTAATTTCATTAAGGTCAATCTGTCATCGTCGCGTCGTCGTCGTTGTCGTCATCGTAAACAAAACTCAACTAATCAAAACTGATTCATGATTTTCAGAGTTGCCACTGCACTAGAAAATCTAGTGTTATCGGGGAAAACGCTCTCTCGAAACACATAACAGTTAAAAACCTGATTTAACAAAATTAGTAGAAAATTATAAGAAGCATTGAGTAATTTTCAGAAACTTTATTCCAATACTTCTTTAGCGTATTTTATGAGATTGGACATTTAGTTGAATTCATATTAATTTTAGTCAATCTTGTCAATGTATGCGTTTTCAGAAACATTAACTAGTACTGCACACTAATAAATTTTGAAAAAATGTATACAATCATTCTGCAGTAATAAGTAGTTTTTTGTACATTTTACCAATTGTTAAGAATCATCGAGCATTTTCATATGAAGTCATTGCTGATTTTTTTAAACTTATTACGAATTCCAAATATGAAGAGAATTAGTTCAACATTTTACTAAACGTTTCCTGTTCTATTTTTTTGAAATTCTATATAAGCTATTTAAAATTTTGGAACTAAGTTTTTTCTATTTGAATAAAGCTCTTCCATCTACAATAAAAAACGAAGACACTGACAAGGTATGCGCAAGTTTTCTTGGAAAATGAAAATTGAGCCCTTGTCGTACTTGAAAAACACAGTAAAATTTCGATTAATAGGTTCCTAAGAAACGGCGATAATGTATCGTCAACGTTTTTTTTTTTTTGGTTTCTGCTATGACTCCCAAGTTTTTCTCTAGTGTCATTCTATTTTCGTTACTTTGAAATATAATGGACGCAGTGTTTTGACTTTCGGATTTCCTATTCTACTCCAAAGGAAGGTGTTGACTATTTGATACGATGTATCTGAACAAAACTATGTAATACGTACTATAGTCAAGTTGAACACAACCTAGAAGAAACTTGAAAAAAAAAAAATGAATTGAATCCTATGTTTTTGAGTGAAAATATATTATTAAAGGCGTTCTGCGGGTTAAAAAAATTTGAGAATGGTTTTTAATTTATTCAATATTTTCAGCGTAACAGCTTTTTTTATTTATTTATACTATTCTTCAACAATTCTATGGTATGACAGAATACGAAACACCGAATTTCAAAATCAACTAATTAAAATAAACCATAAAGAAGATATTAAAATCTGTATGTCAATTTTAGTACTTTAGAACTCGAAATATTGATTTAAAAAAAAATTTCGAAGGGATTAATTAAATTTTTTTACGAGAGGAAAGTGAATCACACATATCAATATGAAAAAACGCATTTTTTAACAAAACTTTAAAACTCATTCATAGAATTCACTTTAGTATCAAAGTACATATGTACTCAAAATCACAAAACAAAATTATCCCATTAATATTTTTACAACTTTAAGAGAAATCCCAAACATACTATGTGGCGTGGAACGAGAAAAGGTACCTTACAGCACCAAAAGTCAAAATCGAGGTGTTAAGCAATTACAGTAGATTAAACTTCGCTCTTTCGAATGAGCCTACTCTCGAGTTCATCAAAAAATTCGTTATATCAGAAATTGCACTTTATAATTCAAAAAAATAAATTGCAGTCGAAATCAAGCAAGGGGAACTGACTTTTCCCTTTCCACTCAGCAGGAATTTTATCTTTGAACGCCCAAGAATTCCAGTCTTCGAAATTT
>JAPYZL010033740.1:0-14071 GCA_030522825.1 Platygaster orseoliae | reverse complement strand
AAACGCGCTTCGCGCGTTTGGCTACGACTCGTCCAGAAAACGTCTACCTCGTCCGCGAACGGCAAAACACGGCTCCTCGGTACACAATGTACTATTCTACTTTGAAATCGCATATTAACAATATTTAAAACTAAATGAAGTAATTTTATAAGAGAAAACAAAATAAGGTCAATAACATACTTCAATTTTTTTAAATAAAATTTTAAGTTTATATTCATCATCACAAAATGTGATTTTTTCAATTTATCTGTTCTCTAATTTCCTTATCATAATCTTGCATTTATAATACGAACTGCTCGTGACCTAAAACGAGGAAAAAGACTTCCGATCCGAAATTCGTAGAGACAATTCGTTTCAACATTAGAAAAAGAGGCTTATGAATTTCGGACCGAATAAAGGTTCTTTAATTTCGTTTCAGGTCACATGTGACATGCATGTGATGTATTATGCATTATTCAAGCGTGAAATCACTACATTTAACTGATTCATTATAATTATTCAATGTATATAATCAAATCGAAAGTTACGTTTTTTCATTTTTAATTGGAAACAACTATTAAAATGATTTAGCTATTTATGATTTATTAAATTAAAAATTATGTAACAAAGAAAAATGAAAAATACTGATATATAATCATTTTATTCAACATCATAAAATTACGTTCTCCAATAGCAATAACCAGTAACGTGTTATTGGCAAAAAAAAAAACAAATTTTATGCAATTTTTGATTTTCCAATTAAACTTGTGCAAAGAGGATAATTCAATAAAAATGATGAAAAAACAAATCGATATTTTCGAACTCATTAAAAAACAAAAATTTTTATTATGTGGAAATTTATTGGTTGACTTATCTCATTTTGCACATTTTTATAGTTTTGCAGGTTCCCTAAACACGAAAAACATATTTCAACTTTTTTGAGAAGAGTTTTCAAATTTTTTAATATAGTGTAGCTATAGATGAGCTTTTGATTAATTTTTTCAAAATTATGTTTTGGTGATAAATAAGTTAAGAATCAAACGATGAAACAAGTCTTGAAATTCCGATTCACAGATTATCAATTTCCTGGGCTTTATCGGACTGTACGTAGCCCTAGCTTCGCTGTGTTGCACCGCGTCCTTAAATCCTTCTATAGAGGGGGCTTTCTATTTTTTCATATTTTTATGCGCCGCGACTTGGTGGGCGTGTGATAAGGATTTACGACAAAATTTGATTGTCTTATGGATCAGCAGGTATTTGAATAAATTATTATTTAATTATATAAATTTTTTTAGATTTTCTTGTTTCGAAATATAATTTTTTTCAATAACATGATAAAGAGTTTTACTTGAAATATAAAAAATTTCTCCAGTATTGAAAACGTATGATTAATCTCAAATAAACATAAAATTTAAAAAATGCATTATTAAATTTTTAACGAATGGAGTTATAAATTATTTTGAATTTTTTATCCTAAAATATTGTCAAAAAAAAAAAAAAATCAATTTAGGTTTTCCAATATACGAAGATTCAAAACTTGGTAAATTTTTTCAAAAAGGTTTGTGATGTTCGTCATCATCGTGCATCTCGTCGTCGAGCTGTCATATCAGAATCAACAGATACAAGAATGGGTCCCAGTAAATAGCACTTGGGCCCGATATTTTGGCTTCGCTGCAATTTACGGCTCCAACTGCAGCGATCCCCGCGACGTTCACTTCGTGGGTGACGGCGATTGGTACAACTACAGATATTTGATGCGACTTTTCTGGCTTTACTACGTACTGGCCCTGCAAACGCAATTTTTGGCCAGCAAAAAGGTCAGTTTGCAAGCTACATCTTGCGTTGAGAAAGTTGATCGCAAAATTTGTCATATCAAAATGAAATTTGTAAAATGTCAAGTTAGAATCCCTTTAACCTTGATACATTCTATTTGTTTTGAAACAAGTTACTTGAATTTAAGGCGACTCGGAAGGCGTTCTCTTTTCGTCCTTCTTCCTCTCAAATACTTTCCATTCTATATATCTCATTCGCACTACAACTTCCGAGGTGTCTTAAATTTTTAAAACTCTTTATTTAAATGAAATTACGAATTCTATTTAATGGTAATTAGCATAATAATATTATAATATTCGTAATTTCACGATTACGATTTCCAGAAATTTTCCATACCACTCCTCCCCTCCCCACCCCATATTAAAAAATTTTCTCTGCGTGCGTACCTGATATACATCCATTTAAACCGAAGCCGGAGCATTTTCAGATGGAAAAAATTGAAAAATTAGAAAAAAAGGAGCCGATTTCACGTCGCCTTACGATTCGCAAGCGTACACCTTCGCAAAGATGGCGCTCTGCGCGGCGAAAAGCTCGTGTAAGAATTCGAAATGCTGGCACAATTTTCTGCCAATTCGATGGATGTTGTCACATTGTATTTATAGATGTATTTTTTTGTCATAGTTAAGCTTGTCAATTTTTTGATTATTTTTCCATCTACGGTTCGCGAAGTGAAATTTCATTATCAATACCAAGGCCGTTTGAAGTGACCGATGAACGATCGTTTGGAAAAGATCATTCAATAGATGATCAATATTTTTTCTCATCGTGCGTTTTGAAAACTCGGTAAAGTTGATTATTTTGGTTTGAAGTCATTTGAACGAGAATAGTGAATATATTTGTTTAAGTAATATAATTTATTGATTGTTAATGAGAAGATTTAAAAAACTGAAATCAAATTTCACTTGAACGGGTTTTCAAAATTGTTTGATCGTTTTCATTATTATTTACTTTTATTGTTAATGATTTATTGTTGAATCGTTAGTAATAATCGATGACGTGTAAATATATGGATGTTGTCACGCTTAGTTTGCCGTGTTTTAGAAGCAGCTTGAGCAGTCAATGAGACCCGCCACAGAGAGAACCCCCGTACGTATATTTATTTTTCCGAAATTTTTTTTACGAAAAACATCGGTATAAACAACAAACACGACATTTTGAAATTTTGAAAAAAGGTAAAAGTTAGCTTTGGCGAACGCGAATGACTTATAAATTTGCATTTTAATTAGTTTATTTTTGTGTACACCTCACTTTTTTGATGTGTGAGACTATTTTTTTCAAAAAGCTACCGGTAAATGCTGTAAATGACAGTTTTTGAATAAAGAAAATTGTTAGGAAACTGATATTGACGAATATAATGTTGAATTTTGAATCGTCCGCGCAAGCAATTGTTTTCACACTTTCAATATAAAAAATTATGTGTTTATCACGTAAGAGAGTTATTTGAACGCTAGATAATGTTCAAAAAACTTTTGCCTTGCACTGAGAAAAAACCTGGTAATTACTACAAAAAAATTATGTACTTTTTGCTAGTTATTTATTGCATTTTTTATATGTTGTATTGTTTACAATGCCAATTGATATGTTATTGTCGAAACTCCAAGATATATTATGTTTTATATCATATTTCTGTTGCACTTTCTGCAATATCATATTGTAATTCATCGTAATTCGCATTTCAAAAAAGTTTTATTTTTTATATTATCCATCAAAAACTTTCATATATATAGTACTTTATACGATACAGACATTTTTACTGTACAATGCTGTAATAAGTATCATGTAAATGACAAAATCTGCAATAATATCGTAAAAGTTACAATATTCTAGTTCTTTTTACCATGAATATATGTAAAAGTACCAGATTTTTTCTCAGTGTGCGTTATTTAACACACCCCATTATCTAGTATACACACAAATAAATAGTTTCAATTGAAAACGTGATAATCCATGATGATTTTGAAAAATGCAAGCTAACTGAATTACGCTTACAACCCAAATAAAAGAAATAATAAATTCGTTTCTCCCATTTAACTGCTCGGTTGAAATATTTTCACTATAAAATTAACCAAAAAATTTCTTACCATACAAAAAGTAACGATTCCCTTAATTTTCCATTTTGCTCGCTTTTCATGCTTTCCAATTCATTTGTGAAAAACATCACAAAATGACTTATTCTTTCACATTTTCTGATAGATAAAATGGTCATTCAAGTTTGAAGTCTTAAATTTCTTTTTTTTTTTACTTTAATTCAAGTTTGGAAAATAAATGGCATTTTTATTCATCAAAGTAGGGTAACCATAAAATCGATGTTTGATGGTTGCATGATCGCTTTAAGGTGTCATGCTTTGAAAGGCGTTAATCATTTATTCCTTTTTTTGCGAATTGTTAATGCTAAAAACATTTGTACAACTAATTTGTCAGATACACCTTGAATGTAAAGCTTACACTTTTTCTGTGATTTTGTAAATAATAAAAATTACTAGTTTTCAAATCAAATGTTGAAAATGACGTGTTTCCATCGTAGTTGATGCAATTTGGTTCGGGACGTGCGGGACTTTTGCAGGATTCGACTGGGAGCGTCACTTTCAACGATGGCCATGAAGACAATATACAACTGGAGACACTGAATGAAGGTAAAAAACTTTTTTTTTCCTTGGTTTTTCTATTATTGTGATTTGCTCAGGAATTAACTGATCAATTAACCGTTTTTGTAGAACTAAAACTGCAACTCTCTTGAAATTTCTCGTAATTTTGATGATTTTTTGTTTTTGTTCAATTATGGACTCAAGAAAGCTACTTTACCAGGTTTGGTGTTAGAGAGATAATGTACTATTTTCACTATCAAATTTTATACTATTCCATAGTTGGAAAGATTCATTTGAGTTTTTTTTCTAATGTTTGTTTTTCAAAAGTTGTAATTTCAGGCGTTTCTGATGAAGAGCCAACTATTCTGGAGAACATTATCATGGCTATTTACTCTGTCTTCCAATTGGTTGTGAATTCTTCGTATTTGGCTATGAATATTATAATGATGGTGAGTCATTTATCTTGTTTACATACTATTTTTGCATACATGTGTCATTCATTTTTAATTATTTATGAAGTGATTCATTAGTTTTTGAATAGTCTCTAACAATATAAGATCGTAAGAACATTATCATACGACCACATATAATGAAATTTTTCAAGGGAAAATCGTAATTAGTAAATTAATTGAAATAAATAAATAGATAAATCGCTCAATTTTTATATAATGGTCTTGCAATTCTATTTTTACTTGGCTTTGAAGATTTACAGAAAATTTTTACTATCAATTTTTCTTCCAATTGTTCTTTTAAATTTAGATAGCCAAATTTCATTCCACACTTTTAAGAAACTTTCCCGAATGTTGTCCAAATCGGTAAAATTTGTAGAATTATTAGATGTTGATCGAAAATTGTTTTTGTTTTTCAATTTTAGACTTGGAGCATCATGTACCACAGTTGGACCGCGTTCGTGCTTTTGTTATGGGCCTTGGTATTGTGGATGGTACCTAACAAACGATCATCAATGATGAAATGTTCCCCCTTTGTTGTTATTTATACCACTGTTTTGCTTCTCGTTCAATACGTATACAGCATGAATTTCACAGACGAAGAACTGCCAGAAACAGTGTACGGCATAAATATGAAACAACTGGGTTTCAGCAGGTCTGCACAGGAAGAAAGTCAATGGCATCTCGTGGTCAAGGTTTGTAATGAAACAGTTGACCAACAAGCGAAAGTCAAGGAACAAAAGATAATATTATTTATTTTAACAATATTTACTGAGTTTAACGCATTTCTACTCATCTAAAAAACGTTGGATTATTTAAATACGTGACTGTTTGTGCTATTTGAAAAATAATTAAATGGTTGAAAAAAATGTAATCGTATATTCACATGTTTAACTTAACGTTTACACACATTTTATTACAAGGTAATTTCTTTGACATGCATATTGTATTAATTTTGTTGAATGTGATAAATTATTTAATCTTAATTTTGGATGATTTTCAGTGCCTTTTCATGTCCATTTTTTGGATAACAACGAGACAATACACTGCCGAGCGAAAACAAGCGAGTGAAACTTCTGTAATAAGAGACATGGCAGGACCATTGCGCGTCACAGTGACAACAGCGAACGCTGGTCTGGCCCAAGAATCGCCTGAAATTAAAAGCAAATTCATGAAAGACTTGGGAAATGTTTTGCAAAAGTTACTCACGAAATTTTGGATAGCTATTGTTGTGCTGATGCTCTTCATTAGTGGAATGATTGGGGAAAGAATGACGGTTTTCCGGATTGTTTATATGTCACTTTTTCTCTTCTTCGTCATAACATTCCAGGTAAACATCAGGGTTTGATGTTTTTTTTTTGGAGAAGACATTTTTGGGATTGGAATAAGTGAAGGTAAATTTCAAACAAAAATTTTTTATAGATTCAAAGAATCTGGTGAATTTTCAAAGATTTTGGAAATAATTTTTTGTTGAGAATTCAAAGATTTGGAGTATTCTGGGTAGATTTTTTAGGATTCTACTTTTTTTTTGAAATAGCTATTTCTATCTGAAAAAGTAAAAAATTTTTATTATTTGGAAAATTTATTTGTTTGATGAATAAAGTTATTGGGTTATATATTACTGAGTTTTTTAAATGAAATTTTCATGAAAAATCATCAAACATTTTTTTTATAGATTTCTTGGACTTTTTGGAGGAAAATCATGTACCCCTTTTGGATAACAGTAATTGCCTGTTCAATTGGCATGTTAATCCTCGTATACACTTACCAGTTCGATGGTTTCGAAAAGTATTGGTCGTACATCAATATAACTCAGCATTTGTGAGTACACAGAGCTTAAAACGAATCATACATAGAAAATACAACAAATAACAGAATTGATTGCTTTAAACTCAACCTGTTAGAAAAAATTTTTTAAATTATAACCCTTCAAACAAAAAAACCTCGTACAATTATTTAATAAGTATTTAATTTTTCTTAAATTATAGGTTTTTAAAAGAAAATTTCTTAGTGTTTTAGGTTTATTTGAATGTTTTTTTAAATGACAAAACTTCCAAAATTTTCCATTGTTTTTATTAATTGTGAAATTCTTTTTTTCTTTCTGATTCATAATTCCCGTAAAATTTTCAAAGTTAATAAAATTTACAGAATTTATAGTTTTTGAAAATGCTTAAAACTGTTTGAAATTATTGTGATTTATGGAAAATTTCTTTTTATTTTTTGCATTCTTAAAATTTGGAAATTCCCAAGATTTTTAGAGAGTTTCGAGAAATTTGACAGAACATTGATTTATTTCGAAAAATGCTTAGCAATTTTTTTTTCAAGTTTCCTAAAAAATATTTTTAGATTTATATTTCAAGCAACAGCTTATAATTTTATTTATTTTCTAGATTAGAGGATATAGGCTTGGAAAAATTTGGAACAAAACGTTTGTTCGCGAAATTGCTTGTTCCAACAAGTTTCGTCATATTTACCGTTCTCCAGATGCACTATTTCCACAAAGATTTTTTGGAAATGACGAATCCTGATAAAGAGTAAGTGTTTTATTAAGAAATCGAATTCATTTGTAAAGTTTTAATGAAAATCAAGTATTTTGAACATGAAAAAAATTTTTTTTTCAAATGACTCATTAATCGATTGTTCAAAAATAATTTTTTCTAACTAAAATATGACTCAGCTTCACTGTAAATGTCAATATCAAAGTCGAAAGAGAGAACTTTCAATCCAACATAATATTCTCTCCTTTATCTTGCAGTTTTTGTAGAATTATACACATCTGAAATTAGTATATCTATGTTTCAGTTGTATTTTTTGCATACTTATCATTTTTTTGTCCCCAGACCCCAAAACGTATCACGAAAACCGAGCGACACTCCAAGTACTGCGCCTATTATTGAACCTGATGAAACTGATCTAACTCACAGTAGCAGAGTTCTAGTTATACATAATTTGAGGCAGTTAAAAAGTGAGTAAAGTTTATCGACGAAGATACTAAGTCAAAATTTTTGTAGTTAATTTCAACTTTTGTTAAAGTTATGACTCGCTCATTTTTGACAACAGAATTAAAAAATCCGAACGTGTAGAAGAATCTCAAAAATTTTCACCATGTCGATGATAACAAACCACAATATGAAGCTTATTATTTTCTAAATTTTTTTAAACAATCAAGATTCAATAATTAAAATTTTGATTCATGTGTTACAGAATTGATAGGATTCATTTTCTTTCTGGATTCATATAAATTCCAAATTTAAGTTATGCAGTTGAAGTTAATAAAAACGATTTGACTTGGAATTGAAAATACGAAATTCTAGTAACAATATTTATCAATAATTATTTTATATTTTTCAGACATGACCAAATTGGAGAGAATAGCATTACTGAGATACTTCCTCAAACATTTGATAATCGTTTACAACTACTGTTGGTTGTTCCTCGAAATTCACATGAGGAAAATCGTACTTTTTGCGTTAGTTCTTCTCTGCGTTAATAACGTAAGTTTCTGCAAGTACTTTTCACTAACTTAATTTTTTTTTTCGAAGTGAAAACAAAATAGAGGAAAAAAATACGAGTAAATGAAGTAAACCAAACATCAGCGAATTTAAAAAATCTAAAATTGAAGTTCAAAATTTAAAATTTGAAATTAAATTTGAGTTTCACTTCTTTTGCACAGTTTGAAGTTCAAGCACACTATTCAAGGTTTGATACAAGAGAAGTGAAACTCAAATGTAATTTCAAATTTTGAATTTTAAATTTCAATTTTAGATTTTTCAAATTCGCTGATGTTTGGTTTTCTTCATTTACTCGTATTTTTCTCCTCCATTTTTATGTATTTGTTTGTTTGTTTTTTTCGTTGTACTATTTGTTTTTACACTTTTGCTTTTTAAAATCGCACGCAAAGTTTCACTTTTGCCGTGTGTTCTTTAACACACAACAGTTTTTTTTTATATGTCTTCAGTGTTAATACAACTTGAAATGTTTTCTGATCTTACGAATTTCTGTATATATGCCTGGAACTTTATGCTCTAGGATTGTAAGTTGTATCAATTATGCATATTTTAAAAGATTTTTGATTAAATATTGTATGAATACAGATTTGAAGTAATTGGTAAATTAAAAAAATTTTTACATTGTATCTTCTGGATAGAACTTTATTTTTGTTGTAATTTCTTGTATTTCTATAAATTTTATTTATTTCTATACATATTACTATATAGATTTTTAGAATTTCAAGCTATAGCATTGAAAATTCCAAAGATTTTGATTATTTTTATTGATTATTTAAAAGATACTATATTTCATGTGCATTTTCAGTACCATTTTTTCGTAATTTTTTAGTATTTATACAATATTGAAGTAGTTTTCTAATATTTTATGGTTTTTTATCGAACAGTTCAGTAAAACTGTCTTGTTGAAGATTTTTACGATTATATGCCACATAATTTAAAGTTCCATAAGTTTCAGAGAAAAATATCTTCACATTGTTTTCAAGTATCGATAGATTAAAAATATTCTCCACTTTTTTTAAGAACTGATAAAGTTTTGAAGTATTTTACTGTATTTTTGAAGATATCTTTTATTTTTAAAGATTGCTTTATAAATTTCTAGAATTTCATTCTTTTGTATTTAAAGTTTTATAGATTTTTGGGGGAAATAACCCCTAATGATTTTGATTTTTATAAAAAAAAAGCAAAATTTTTATAAAAATCAGGAATTTTTCATGAGAATTCCGTTTTTCATAAAGTCAACCTTATAAAATTTTTATAAAAAAAAACAAAATTCGAGGTTATCGCGCGAAAAATCTGCCTTGCCGTCTGTACATGCCTGTACATGGCATTTTGATTAATTTTTTTTTTAATTTCAATTCCAACGTAACTAATATTCATTTAGTTTCCAATTCATTTCAACAGTAAAATGAATTTTATTTGCCAGTATGAAATGAAATTCAACAGACATTTAAATTTCCCGCGTGTGCCAACGGAACGCGCAGTTAAATCTTTCCGACAATTGTCACGTGATTTCGATTTCACTCCCTTGAGCAGAGAAGTTTCACTTCAAAAATTTTCTTACATTTATGATATGTGCTGTCATCCCTAGTGATTTTGATTTTTATAAAAAATGGCGAAATTATTATAAGAAATCCATTTTTTGTAAAGTCTACCTTATAAAATTCTTATGAAAAAATATTTTTTTATAAGAAATATAATTTTTTTATGAAATCACTTTTGATAAAAAAATTGATTTTCATTCGAAATTTTCGTGTACCACGCCTAATTTTTCAAATGCTTGGTAGGTGGCTACACTAAATTTTTCTTAAATGTGAATTATTGAGAAAATCTATTTAATATGGGTGGAAAACAATAAAAGTAATTAATAGTAACATTGTAAACGAAGAAAAAAGTAAACTTTGAAAATATAGATTCCAACTGAAATTAAAAAGTACAAATACTCTGAAAAATTCAAGGAGAAATTTTAATGAAAAAAATGATGAATACAAGAATTTTTTATGAAACAAATTTTTTTATACGATTTTTATAAGAATCGAAATCACTAGAGATGAAAATTCCATGATAATTTATTGACAAATCTAGAAACTTCCCTTAATTTTCTGAAGTAACAAATGTTTCTCAATAATTTTTCTTCTAGGTTTGCGCTATTCATTTCATCTTCGTTGTTGTTATTGTGCTCGCCATAAATTTGAGAAAGAACCTTCAAATAATGTTCATTAACTTGATGGCAATGATGATTGCCTTACTCATAGTCGTTAAAATGTTATACCAAATCCAACACATCGATGAAAAAAATTATATGGTCAATTGTACAGAGGTAAGAATAAAAACTGGACAAACATTTCCTGACTCCTTCGAACACATGACATGAATTTTTACTTTTTTCAGAAAAACCAGCCACACGATAAATACCCGTTCGCGAGCAACAATACGATATACAATATCGCTGAATGGGTAGGTATGCAAAAAGCCGAACCCGAAATGTTACCGAGTTTGCTTGAAGGCTACATTTGGATCGTCGCCGTGGCGACATTGAGAGGAATCGTCAACATGCGTCAGTGGTTTCATCGAAAGGGAAAAGGCGAGCCCGTGGAAACGCCGCAAGTTATGTTTCCGAAAATTACTCGAGCTGACGCCGAAACGGGATTGGTTCCTTGTTTGAAGTTTTTCTTGAGCCACGGATTTTACAAGTTCGGCCTCGAGATTTGCCTCATCGGGATCGTGATGATGATCGGGGCGAGATTGGACGTTTACTCGGTGCTTTACAGCATTTGGCTTTTGATATTTTTCGCGAGGTCTCGAAAAACGATTTCCCATATTTGGCCGGCTTTGAAGGTTTTCGCCATCGTGGCGTTGCCGGTTCAGTACGCTTGCGTGGTGGCGCCACCTCCGCAATTGTGCATCAGTAAGTTTTTTCGAGTTTCTTTGAAAGATGAAAAATATTGAAGAAAGATTAGAATGTAAAGAAATATTTTTGTACAGCGTATCCATGGGGTCAATCGGATCAACTGAAAAAAATGCAAGAATGGATGTACTTGCCTGATCCTGATAACATTCCTAATCCTCAAAAACTCTTTGGTAAGTGTCTTAGAATTAATTCTTATTAGAAAGGACAAAGAGATTTTTATTTCTGGGTTTTCCAGGTGATTTCATTATTCTATTCTTCATCGTTCGCCAAAGTCTCGTTTTCCGTATCGAAAGTTGCGCGGAAAATGCCGGGACAGAATTCATCGCAGGTCACAATTATCCAGTTTATTCGGACATGGAGAAACCGAATTTCGTGAATCCTGTGAAAGATTACGTTTCTCATATACACAATTATTTGGACGTGCTGAAACGTGGCGTGTTTATGAGCTTGATGTGGATTACATTGTCCATCATGTTCCTCGCCGGAACGCATAGAATAAATCTTTTTTCATTGGCTTATTTGATCGGAGCTTTCATTTTTCTTTGGCAAGGAAGCGACTTTTACTTACGGCCTATGAGACTGATCATTAGATGGTGGAACATGTTGATTGGCTACACGATTATCGTCATCGTCTGTAAAACGGTTCTTCAAGGGGTTGGATACGTTTTGATGAATGAAGAAACGGTGAGGTTTTTTAAATTTTGTCAGAATCGTTGATGCTCAAGTTTCGGGATTTTAAATAATTTTTTGTCTTAAAAAAAAAAAATGGGAAACCGAAAAATTAAAATCAATCATCTTTACTTCATTGGATATCAGAAAATTATCATTTTATATGAAATTGTCTTTCCAGTTGTCGCTCACGGAAAAGTGGTTCGTTTCTTTACTTGGGATCCCTTACATGAAAAAAGCCAAAAATCCAGCACTTGGTCCAGAACCACTGGACGATCCAGGTTTGATGTGGGACGGTTTGTGCTTCGCTTTTCTACTCTTACAGATGAGACTGTTCAAAAGTTACTACTTTTTCCACATCGTCGACGAGACGAAAGCCATGAGCATTTTGGCCTCCAGAGGCGCTGAACTTCTCGAAGAACTTCATCAGCAACGAATCGTCGAGCAAGAAAATATCGAAAAAGCCGTGCTGCAAAAACTCAAATTCAAAATGGACAAGATCAAGGCTAAGCAACGCAAAATTCAGGGTCCTGATTATAAAGAAGCGGCTACGCACAAAGTTGGTAAGTTGAGTTTTTAATTTTTTAATTTTTGTGCTCTTTGAGTGGGGCAGCAAAGAATTTTTCGGAGCAAGGAGAAGGCGACTGTGAAAAATGATTACCAAGCAGTTATTCACAAGAATTATGGTCAATTATTTCAATAATTTTTTATTGTTTTCAAGAATATTTGTTAATATCTGAGAATTATGAGATATTTTATTGGTTTTTAAGAATGTATGTAAAATCGATAACTTTTCTTAAGCATTTATGCACGTTATCATTTTTTTAAAAATCTTTTTACTAAATTTTCTAAAAGTAAGCTCTAATCGGATATTTATCCATGAAAAAAACTTGGGTTCAACGTCACCTTGATTGAAGGCTTTCTGGTCAAAAGTAGATGAATCACAGTTGAAAGGGCGCAGTGCAGTTTGGTAACCGATATTTTAGAAATTTTACAAAAGAAAAAAGGTTACTATTTTTAAATCTTCAACCAACTTTTCTGGAATTTCGAAAAGTTGCGTCATTTCAATGTTAAAAAATATCCATTATAAAATTTAAACATTTTGCATATATTTTATCTTTCTTTTTCCACTCCGATTAAATTTTTCCAATTTTGCCGCTTATCCAATCTCTCGGAGTGATTCCAAAAAAAAAACTTTTCCAATATATACTACTTTATTCTTTCTCTACCTTTTGGTCATTCCTATTTGTGGCCCTCATCAGGATTTACTTCTTGAAGCCTTAATGTGAAACTGTTATTTTTTTAATTATTGTAAACTTTTATTATAGTTATATTATTCATATTTATTATATTGAATACCATTTTACTATTGCTGTTATTGTTAATGTTTTGGATTAATAACAGTTTTGGATTAACTATATTAAGAATATACGGAACCCACTGTAGTGCGACAGAGACAGGTAGAACGGTAACTGAATGAGAGGAAGAGAGACATAATGAGAATCGCTTCTGCATACCCTTAAAGCTGAAAGGAGTGAATCCTGATGAGGGCTACAAATAGGAGTACCTGAAAGCTAGAGAAAGAATAATAAATATAAGAATAAAATAATACTAAATATAATTATTAATAATCATAACAATAACAATAATAATAATATAAAAACATACATTCACCAATATATATTTATATGTAATGTTATAAAGAATTTGAAAAGATCACTCAGAGCCATAAAATGTACACATAAACTTGTACCGATCATAGATGACAACTAAATGACACATAATATCCAAGATCGAAATAAAAAGTAGGGGAAAGTGGGGTAATGACGGCATAGTTTTCATTCAGCATCAAAGCACATCCAAAAATTGACATTTTTGATCAAACGAAAATTAAGATAATAAGTGTAACTCGAATGCTAACAAAGTATATCGGCAGATTTAAAAAATTTTGATTCAAACTAAAAAAAATTAAAATCTTTAAAAAAAGTTGATTTTCGTCATTTAGAAAAATGGTGGGGTAATGACGACCACTCTCAAAAGCCGACAAAAAATCGCACAAATATCAACACAAATCGCTGTGAATACTTAATGAAGGCTCTGTGAAGGAAAACAAATGGAAATTCGACATTTTTGTTACTG
>JAPYZL010033722.1:0-17029 GCA_030522825.1 Platygaster orseoliae | reverse complement strand
GAGATCAAGCATTGAAGAAGCAATCCGGAAGGTTTCAAAAACATTAGTCTAGCCAGTTTCACTAAGCTTTCGATAGTTAATAGAATAAGAATGGTATTAAAACAAGATGGCAAACTGCTCGATGATTTTTCACTGTTTATGCGATGTGATACGATTTCACACCTACTTTCACGAAAACATGAATGGCTATTCATATTTCACAGCTTGTGACAGTATTTTCCTACTTTGGTTATGAAAAATAATAATAAAAAGTGTCGGCCAGACATTTTTTTTCAAAAAATCCAATTAAAATCGATAGAGAAAGTTAATTATTGCAATTGAATAAAAATTTCTATAAGTGACCCTATTAATGTTGGACACTATTTTTTTCACGAAAACTCGAAAAGTGAACAAATGAGTCACTGTGCACATTTGGTCTTTTGAGAAATATCGTTAATAATTAATAAAAACGAACTGTATAAATTTAAAATTTTTTGCTTCAATAAGAAAAAAGTTTTGCCTGATAAAGTGGGTGCCCTTATAAACCTTGGACTCACTGTATAAATGCCGTAAAATCTTTCATTAACAAATAAAGTTCTCAGATTCACGCATGTATATCGGTGGATGAGTGGCTAGGGGCGGGGGGGGGGGAGGTGGCGGTCGAAGAGATATTTTCTATTTGGCCACCTAGTGAAAAATCCTTAAAAAATGCCCTGATTAATGTAAATGTTTCCTATTTCTAGTATTAGAAAGATTTTTTGACATTTTTATAGATTTCTAGTACCTATTGCTATAGATTACTATAGACCCTTTGTAAAATTTGAAGCTTTAGAATTCGGAACTATATGGATTGTAAATATTTCCAGATATTTTTCAGAAAACACTTCTCTCATAGAATTCTATCATCGCAAGTGTTTTTTCAGAGTTTGTATAATTGGAAGGATTATCTGGATGTTTTAAATTTCTATCTAGATTTCTAGAGTCAAATGTTTCAGAGTTTGATTTTTTTGATTTTCAAAATTTTCGTTAATTTAATTTTTTCTTTTTATATCATTGGTTTGAATATATTTTTCACATTTTTTTCCTCTGTTATCATAGCAAAACATTTTTTGCTATAATGTCGTCTCATTGTCAGAAAAAATTCTTTTCATACTAGAATTAAGGATAATTCAGAATTTGTAAAATCAAGAATTCTGAATATCGTTTAATATTAGGACACGAAACAACTTTTTATGTTTGCTGATTTCAGTTAATAAATGTTGTAGTCAATAAAGTATACTGTACTTTATAGTTACATAAATACATACATAATTACATACTTACATCATACATTTCGCACAGTGAAATACTTTACTAATCATAAATTTTTTATTGAGACTGCTAGCTCGAGGCCGGTGATGAAGAGAAAGATTTTTTATGAATAAACTAAAATTTTAATAGTAATACATAAATTGATTACTGTAATCGTAATTAAATATTTGTTTTATGTATATTTTTATCATTCTCCCTCACCACTATATGATATTTTTATATGAAATAATATTTTATTACATTATATGTCGTATGTCAATCAATTTTTGGAGTCCATCTCTTGAAACTTCAAGCCAATTTTATCTTCATTACATTTTATAACGCAGTACATCGAGTAATGATGATTCTCCGATGAGCGCAAGATATGTTATATACCAAAAGCTCGACAAAATAATTATTATTCTCATGTGAGTGAATTGAAATCAAATTGATTAAAAAACATTTACATTAAAAGTTCTGATTTCATTATATTCAAATTTTCGAAGATGTTTGACACATCCAAAAAACTCTACTTCGCTTACGCGCCTGACTTATGAACATAAATCGAAGACTCGCGAATATAAGACAATGGAACAAGCAATATTTTTCTAAAGGAACAGACATGATTTGTTGTTGGGGCACGCCAGTTATAGTCAGCATTCTCGATAGCCAAGTAATAGGAGAGTCGGATTAGACGGCGGCAATCAAGCCAATTATACACTCCGCTGACGCTGACCCGACTCATCTTCTGACCTCGTCGGCCATCCTTTTCTCTCTCCCTCTTCCACTTTCCCAACCCCGCTAGCGCTCGCTTTCTCTACGTGTCTGTCGATGTTTCCCCTGTACTCCATTCTACTAAAGCCGTCCAGTTTCCGAGTATTACCAAAGACTGGTTAGACCCTAGCTCAGGAACTCATCAGATCTCCAGCAATCCCCACGCCCCACCAACGAATTAAGCGTCAGATTTATACAAGACGTCGAGGCTACCTGAGCCCGTAATTATTTTCACGTTCTGCACGACTTGCAGATTTCCTCTTGAACGTACAGACTTCACATCGAGTTAATTCGAATCTTCTTTTTCTATTGTACAGCATTATCGTGAGACGGAAATATGTGACAACGAGAAAGATTCAACAGGAATATAGAAGTAGATGAAATTAAATTTTTAGGAGAATTTAACATATAGAAACATATGGTTTAGGATAATAGCAAAACCTCTACCGAATTTGAAGTATCGTTAATGACTATTACATGTAAAAATAAACGAAAATGAGTGACCATAAATATTAAATTATGAAACTACTGACATTAAAAAACAATTCACCGAAGTCATGACAGTAGAAATGAAAGTATAATGGATAATGAAAATAATTGTAATAAATGGTGAAAGTTATTAAAAAAATCAAAAATTTACTTTCTGAAATCAAGAGGACATAAAAAAAAGCTTCATAGAAGTTGTAATGGTTATACGAAGTTCAAATTTTCCTAATTTAACTTAAAAATATCGAAAATCGTAAATATCGGAGTTTTTTCTAAAAAAAAAAATTCTGATTACAAATATAGACCCGAGATAAGGTGAAAAATAAAAATTTGTAAAATCTCGAGAACCTACTAAATATAATAAAGAAAAACCAAAATCTACGAAATAGATAAATATCTAAAAAATTCAAAAATCCTAAGAACCCAATGCTGGAAATTTAAGTGAAAAAAAAAACCCGAAATTTTTTTTAATTATTCAAACAATAAAAAAATACTTAAAAAAAAGAAATAGATGAAAATCTGATTTTGAGAAAAAGCTAATTCTATATCTTTCATAAATAAAATTTCGAATTTTAGAGCATCAAATTGCAAAAACGTTTACAGCAATCTATAGAGTTAATAGAAATCTATAAAAATTAGGAGAAAAATATAATGAGGCTATAAAAATGATAATAAAAAAAAATAATACAAGAGAATATAATTTCATAAATCTACTATGGAATCCACATAAATACTGGAAACAAAAAAAGACAAGAAATTTATCAATATGTACTATCAAACTATGTCAATATAATTTTTTATAATTACTTCGTATCTTAGAGCATCGAATCCTCAAATCCGTGGAGAAATCCATAGGAAAACTTGATATCTATGAAAATACCATAAATTGCATCAAATGCGAAAATTCGAAAAATTTTGAAACATTTAAAATCTGTGAGTATACTATTTTTTAGAAAATATTTAAAAATACTCAATCTCTTTATAATTTTGATTTCTCATACATCCGATTATAGAAATCCATAGAGGAATTCATAGAAATAATAACAATTACAAAAATTTGAAAAATATTAGAAAATTCTATAAGTACAAAAATTTACGAAAATTGAAGAATACTAAAAAATGCTACTAATCAATGTACATTTTGTTTTTTCAAAAATCAATAAAAGTACTTTAGTCTAAAAAGTACTCAAGAATAAAACTCTCACCCTCAACTTAAAATCATCGAATAATCTAGAAATTCACTTCTAAAGACCATGATAAAATCAGAGCAGCCTTACTGTTAAGCCTGGTAATCATACAGGCTGTTTCAATGAGTAAAATATGTCAATGGAAAATTAAATTATGAAAATCAAAAATGTAACACTCTAAATCACTATAGTAATGTAACTTGAAAATTCTGAAATTCGAAAAATCGCACGCTTAAAATGAAATAGTCAGAGTTCAAAAATTCTGAAATCCCAAAAAAAATATAATATATTTCCAACAAAACTCTCTCGAAAATTTGCTTTCGCCTGTGCTCTTAGTAGAAGACGATGAAGCTATAGTCCCTGGACATATCATAAGGATAAAGCTGAAATGTAACTTTTCGCTATTTTGATTTTGATATACTACCACCTGATTTTTTCACAGTTTAGTTGAATAATGAAATAGCATATCAAATGTAATGTATAACATTACATACTTATTATAAGTTTATTATAAACAAATGTTATATGTATAGTACTATCATTCCAAAAAATTTCAAAACATAAACAAAGTAGTTACGTTACATTATTTAAATATACTCTATCACGTGTTCAATCACGGTTAACTAAAAATTGTACACAATACAATGAATGAAGGTATTTAATATATTGTATGTTATGGCGTTTTCGTACAAACACTGCTTCTATCTATGTTTAAACGTTAATAATAATTTTAAAATTGTGCAAAATGTAACCAAAAGTTTAAAAATACAATTACTCATAATAGTTACTCGTGGTCTTACTACGAAACAATGAAAAGAGTGGAAAATACTTATATTTATGAGCTTTGGCCCTAATAATATGTCTACAGGCTATAGAACGAGAACATCTTCTAGGAAAAACCAGCAAATTCGTAACTGTATATCAGTTAGACACTGTAAAAATATCATATCAAACGGTAGACGAAGTGGGAAACTGAAAGAGACCACGTTCGGTCTGCAAAGCGCAGAGTGGCCGGCTGTGAGCTGGTCTTTGGAGTATCATCAAATTAATGAAAGTGTCTTTGAGAATGTCTCGTGTAGCTGGCGCTCGTCAGCATCTTCTGCCCCATTTTCATCTGAAATTACGCCCTCGCAGATCCTCCTCTGGGAGCCTTGCCCGAGCTGGCTATAAACTTCTTCAAAAGAAGACTTTTCTGCTAATACAGAAACACGCGACTTTGTACTATGCACTGGGAGCAGCAAAAGAGGGAAATTCAGAGATCAAAACAACAAACGACAATAGGGGACCTCTTTGCCTGTAATGCACTATTATTTTTTATACAGCCGTAGAAATAGAACGTGACGAGATGTTTTCAGTCAGAGAAGACTGCAAAGTTTGCAAGTCAATCGATGAATAGAAGTTTTGAATGGTGAAATTAGCTAAAACTGTAAGAAATCAGTGGAGTAGTTGAAGATTTGAATTGGAGACACTGGATACATTTTCAAAAATATCAATCGTTAAAAATGATTAGACTATTTGGCGAGTTTTTGAAAATAACAGCCAGCGAAACATTTGCGAAAATGGAAAAAAGTCAAGTTCAGAAATACAAATCACTTTGAAAAATTGTATCTTTTTCAAAGATGCAACAAAATCATGGAAACACTTGACATTCACTTCCGCAAATATACTGACTTCTTCAAATTAAAAAAAAATTGGAAGACATGCAACAAAACTCTTGATTTTATTATTATTCAACTTTTAAACCTATAAATTCTTGTACGTTTTTTCTGAATTATAAATTTGAAAATCGTAGCATAACTTCAGAGATAACATACTAGATCCAAAATTTCTAACTTTTTAGTACTTTTTCACTCAAACTACTTATGATTTGATTCTCAATTTGGAAACTGGAACCAACGATCGATAATTTATTAAAAAATGATGAATTTAAATTATCCGAACTCCTAAACTCAGACTTACAGTAATTCGATTCAGAATTTCGTGAAAAAAATTTTTCGAAGATAGTAAAGATAGTTTTTGATTCATCATCGTTTTTTACTTTATACTAAAATGTTAAGTAACTTTATTCTGGATTTGGAAAACAATTGAAAAATATTCGACGAATCTAGTTATCTATGGTAATTTAGTACCTACCCTCGCATTCAAACAAAAAGTAATCAGTATTAGAATATGGGAAAATAAATCGAAAATTATTTTCTTAATTGAAAATTTTCAGCATTTTTAAGCCTGATTTTCAGATATGAAATTCAATTGTAGATTTTTAAAAATGTAAGAAAAAGTTGTAGTACGTGATACAAACTTTAAAATTGTACTCATTTTTCATCTTTTCACATAAAGTTAGTTAGCATGAATCTTCAATTCTGAACTTGAAAAATGTAAAAAAAAAATGAAAAAATGTCTAATTATATTTAAATTGTAGAATTTTTCTCCATAGTATATAAATTCTTAATTTTCAACACAAAACCAACGACTATAAATATATAAAATTCAGAATGTTCGATAGTTATCTACAGCTTACCTCAAATCATGAATTTTACTCTGGATCTCGAAAAGAAAACTGAATATTATAAAACAATCAACACACTCGTAAAATTTTTTCATTTCTCACTCTGTAAGTTGAATACTGTATTTTTTAACTTCCGACTGAATGAACAATAAAAAAACTTCAATCGTATGGAAATTGATTCGTGGCTGTCTTTTTCTTAACTCATACTGAAGTATTATTTAAATGACTTCAAAAGACGCCACATATAAAGTTACTGTACCCGCTGCATAAGTATATACGTATGAATAAATTTATGTGTAGATAAAGACATAGATTTAAAAAAATAAATAACATAGATAAAAAGTTATCCTATATTTATCTATAAAAATAGATAAAGACATCCATAGATATATCAATTGATCCTCGGAGTCAAACAATCAAAAGTCAGTAATCCAGCATTAATTCTCAATCATTTATTTTTTTTCCAAAGCGTTTGGCCCATTTTTCTCTGTCATTTTCAAAGGTAAATCATAAATCATTAAGTAAATAATATTTCACTATCTTCAAAAACATTTACTATACCCCATTTCTGTAATTATTCAGGTGATTATACAGAGATGATATAGTAGAGATATTACACAGATTATGTGACAGAGATAAGATATAGTAAATGTTGTAGGAGATAGCGCAATACTGTTGGCTTTATGATATGTAATTTATTCTTGAAGAAGACCGAGAAAAACCATTTGAAACCTTGGGAAAAAAATGAAGGTTAAAGAATCAATACTAAATTACCCCAGTAGCCAAAAAATGTTCTATAAATGTTTTCGATGGTGCCAGGAACTCCCGGCACCATCGAAAACAATTTATTACGGATTTTATGCAATTTATTACGGAGCGCTTTTATTTATAAATAAATACATATTTACAATCTGTAGGTATAAATATAGATTTAGGTGTCCCTTTCTAGCTTGACAAGAACTGTTGTACTACCCTTTGAGGTCTCATCCTAAAAATATTCCATCCCACCCAATTGCATCGAATCCCCCGTACCCACCATGAAACCATCGCTCGACGAACTCAGCCCGAAAAGCAGTCTACGCTGAATACATAAGGGACTCCTGAAATCGAGACCGTGCGATTCCGCAAACGTGGGTATCACTTGCCATCGTCAGCGATTCCGGCGCCAGGCAAATATTTAGATTACCAGGAACAGCCAACGAATCCTCTCGAAGATGCCAGAAATTAAAAAAATCAACACTTGCTGGCATTATAAAAAAAACCGCCTCGTGGAAGCCATCTGGGAGAAACGAATGCTCATCATCTATGACGATCTCATTTACGTTCCATGATCCCCAAATAGCGTTGCAATACGGGTCAAGTGGCGCGTTGCCTGGCAAACCGATCGCCATAAAATTAGCTCGGCTGCAATCGTCGAAATAAAATTTCGCTCGCGATCGATACGGGGAAAAAGCTTTCGCACAACGTTTATCGTTCCGCAAGACTCGTTTTTTATCCGCCCGATAAGTCATGTCGAACGCTTGCGGAGCCGGGAAGCTGTAACGCGCAAGGAAACAAATCCCTGATTGTCGATCAGTCAGAGCAAGACGAAGATACGCTACAATAACGATCCGGCCTCATCAGAATGTGCAGTGGCAGCAGGTTCGAATAAATTTGCGAGATCCCGTTAATAATTTTGCTAGGGCTTATCACGGCAGCAGGAAATCGAAACCGAGGTGCATGGAATATCATATCCTCGCTATCCCGCTACTTTTCCTGCACTGGTTTATTTCATCTTCTTTTCCGGCGCTTTCCTCATCCCTGCCATGTCTGTAAAGCTTTATTGGCCATGGGCTAAATCACCACGAAAAGCGAGAATACAGAAGCTATGGGCTCGGATGTTCGAGTGGTTTTGGGATGTTGTGTACGAAATTTTTTGGGATTCTTATGAGACTTATTACACAATCGAATTCTGGATTCTGGAATTTTTGATTCCAAAATTCTCGCAAGAAACAAAGCATACTAATTCAATAACTAAATAATGAAATGTGTTGAATTTATTTGAAATGTACACACTGAAATCTAGAAAGCATAATCAATAGATGAATATGAATTCAGAATTATTAATGATATGTTGAGTTTCTAATTTTACTAACCCAAAAAACAACAGTGATCCTAGCTTCAGAAGAATTTTTTCTTGAGCCCAATTTTGAATAAAAATGTTCAGTTAGGATGACGTAAAAAATAAAAATTCTTAAAATGTATTTTGACCTAGTGAATAATAAAGAAAAACTATTATCAACGAAAATGCCTCAAATCTTTATAACTTTGAATCGTGGAGTATCGAATTCTAAAAGTCTAGTTAGAAATTCATTAATATATTCAAAATGCTTAATTATACTTTTTTAGATTTAAAATACTCTACACAATTTTTAGGAATTCCTATTGAACTTATACAATCGAATTCTGAATTCTAGTATTCATGATTTCAGAATTCTCGCAAAAAACAATGCAGATCAATTTAATAACTAAACAATGAAATGTATGAAATTTATTTAAAATGTACCTACTAAAATCTAGAGAACATAATAAACGGATAAATGTGAGTTCTAAATGTTGTACCATACGTAGAGCTCCTAATTTTATGAACCCAAAAAACAAAGATAATTCTAGCTCCAAACGAATTTTTCCTCATATATAATTTTGTAAATAAATATTTGGTTAGAATAACGTATAGAAAAAAAAATTTTTAATTGTTTCAACCCAATGATTAATGAAAAAATACTATGAATATCTACGAAAATGCCTTACATCTTGAAAACTTTGAATCGTTGAGCCTTGAATTTCAGAAGTCTAAATAAAAATTCGTAAAACTACTAGACAATTTTATTAAAATTTGAAAAATTGTCAATACTACAGCATCGCATTAAAAAAATTCATTCAATGATCCAATAATGATTTTAGAAATAAAAATCAAATCATAATAAAGAATATTTAGAAAGATTAATAGAGAAATTTTTCAGAAACAGCTGACCGCCTATTCCCTGATAGGTGGTCAAAATTGAAAGTCGAAAACTTCGAAGATAGAGATAAAAATAAACAAATGCAGTAAATGAGATATTCTTCAGTCTTTGTAGTTTGTTGGTTCTAAAATTATACTCCTTCATAGAAAAAATTGATGACCTTAAAAATTTCGAAAAATTGATTATCAGTTTTGTTTAACTCCATTCCAAATATTTCGGAAATTAGGAAGAAATATTTGCAAGAAATAGGTTCTATAGTACTTGAAGTAATTTTATTCTGAATTTCTCAAATTACTAAATTGTAACACCTTATACTGTCTTTTAAAATAATGTCACTGTTTGTGAAACAGTAAGGAGAGTCGAAAAATACAAAAGTTAGAGTACTTTATGTATGACAGCCTTTTATCACTTTTTCGTTACTCGCTTTGAAATCAATGAATATCTCAGTACTGCGTTAACGATTTTATCAGACTCTCAACGCTCGATAAAAAGTATCAACACTTCAAAAAACTCTGAAAAGTGCGGAAATTCGGGGTTTTTCGTAACTAATAAAAAATTGTCTATAAAACTGTTTTGTGTTGTCAATAAATCTGTTTGGTGTTAACAAATAAAATAATGTCCATAAACTGTTTGACAACAAGAATAATTCCGTGGACCAAAAAAAATATTTGGAAAAATTCATACCAGTCTCGATCATCTGTGATTCTGAATATCTTGAATATCCAAATTAAAATACCATCCACTATTATTGAAAAAAGTCACAGTTTATGAGACAGGAGGGAGAGTCGAAAAATACAAAAATCAAAGTCCTTTATCTAGGTATAGCCTTTTATCACTTTTTCCGTCACTCACTTCAGAATCAATAAATATTTCAGTACAGCATTAACGATTCCATCAGATTCTGGACCCTTGAAGAAAAGCATCGAAACTCCCAAAAACTCTGAAAAGTGCGGAAATTCGGGGTATTCCGTAAATATCCATGACAACTCGGCACGAGAGACCTCGAGCCCGCTCCAATATTAGTATCGGTCCGGACTGGCCACCAGGGGCGCGGCCCGTGCAAGGACTATTCCTATTTTCCGCACTCGATCTTCCGGGGACAAATAAAATTTTCTCATTTTCCGTTTACCCGAGAAAGTCGACCCAAGAGAGCGCTTCCTTCCCCGCGCTAGCTCTTTTCTCAGGGATAGAAAGGTGGAGGAAAAAAAAAGCGTTTCTCTTCTTTTCTGCGCCAGGACATATTCAATTCCCCGTGCATATCACCTTCGGATATATTCTTCGCTCGAGATTGCGCACTGTTCGAAAAATTGTTACACGGTACCCAATACCGGTGGCGCGTTTTCGATCAAACGAGCTCGTTTCGGCGCGTTTCTTTTTATGGGAGGCGAGACAGTTTCGCGGAGTTTCGTCGGGAGCAGTAACGCGTGCATTTTTCATCAATCACGCGAACGGGAGATGCGCGACGATACAGGAAAGCTCGCGCGTGGGGATTATCGGGTAAATAATTGATTGTGCGCCGCATTGACGTCCATTAAGTCATAAATATCTTGTCAGCGCGGAATAGTTACGAGCGTGCATGCGGAACTTGTTGGATGGATCGAAGAAATTGTTGATAACGGCAAGAGGGAAACAAGTCGAATAGAGGCTACTAATCATTCAAATTATTTCAATTCTACAGGTTAGAATATCTTTAACGTTTCACGGAAAAAAGGATTTTCTGTATTAGCAAAAAGTTGTGATGTTTCAACAAAATTTGACAGAACGAATATTTGCTTATTTTCTTGTTAAGATAATATTATACATAATCATGATCCACTGGCAACAAAAAGGTTTATCAAGGCAACAAAAATTACATTACTGCTGCAAAAAATGCATTTTGAAAAGTTGTATCGAGTTGTGTTGAAACGGGACATCTTTTTGCTAATACAAAAAATCCTTTTTTCGTGCATCATCTTATATAATTCAAGCGTGAATTTAGATCAGGAACATACGTCATGCACATACACTGGGATAAGAAATAATGAATATTTGCTATTGGCAAAATATACCTGTGTATTTGCTCTAAATTTATGACGCATTCAATATAAAATCCTTCATTAATAGTTACAATATAATACTTAATAAAAAGTTTCATACATTTGAAGAAAATGTTCATGAAAAAAATGATAGAAAAATATTTCGCCAATAGAAAATATGTACATCTCAATTATAAATGTTTCTTTTTCTCAATGTAGGAATTCCCAGAATTTTCAATATTATGTGTTTTTGAACACCTTCAGTGCATTTTCTTAGATTCTTAAACTGCTAAAATTCCTATGAAACACAGAAAAACAAGGATTTGCTATAGTAGCAAGAAGATGTGCTGTTCCAACACAATCTGACTGAACGAATTTTTTTAGCGGTAGTAGTGTTTTTTTTTTGTTGCTTCAAGGAATCGTTTTTGCTATCAGAGCACAATAATTATGCATAAAATTCTATTGCATACTAATTATTTTTTGGTAGCGAAAAAGATTTATTGGGGAAACAAAAAAAGCTATTGCTGCTAAAGGGGGGGGGAGGGGGTAAGGGATAACTTGAACAAAAAACACTTTTTTCGCTGATTTTTTACGGAGATACAGCTTAAGCAAATTTATTCAAACTTTTTTTAAATTATAAAGCATCATCTGGAGAATATTTCCTTAAATTTTTTTACTTAAATATTGAAAAATAAGCCGGTGATAGAGCGTTTCCCAAAACGTCTTTTTGAAAACACGTTGTACGGTGAACACGATAACTCGGCGTAGAATTGTCGGAAATCAAAAAAGTCGATCAATTTACTTAAAGTAAGAGTTGATTCTCCCCCCTCAGTTGTTAGAAAGTTATTATTTTCGTTTTTTAATAATTCGTGATTTATTGAAGCAAAAAACGCGATTTTTCGCTAAATTTTCCGCAATTTTTCGAGTGAAAAATTACTTAAATATGAAAATAGAAAATTTTCAAAAACGTAGGGAAGAGGCATTTTATACAATGAAAATATGTTCCAAGTTTGAAAAGAATCGGTCGAGTAGATTTTACAAAATCATGTGCATGGGCTCAAAAAATTAGTTTTCAGAAAAACGTGTTTATAATTTGTTTATTACTCTAAAAATAAGAAAAAAAGTTTTTTTTGTGACTTACACTGAATCATCAATAGATTTGAAATTGTGGCACAACATTTTCGAAACGTTAAACTTCAAGAAAACGTAAAAACATAAAATCGATTTTCTGAATCTGCTTATCCCGTACTCCCCCCTTAAAAAAAATTTCTTCTGTCTGGTTGTGTTAAAAGAGCACCTCTTTTTGTTAATATAGGAAATCCTTTTATTTCGTGTAGCTGAAACTAGACCTTCTAAATATCATAGAACTATATTTTAATATTTTTGAAATTTTTTCTCACAGGAAATTAGGTTAAAATGTTATTGCAAATGATCTTGTACTTGAAACTGAAAATTGTTTATATTTTCAATTTTCTAGGATATTAGCAATACATTACATAATGATTCTGCTCGAATAACATAAAAGGTTTATTGGGCAACAAAAAAAACAAGCTGCTACTGCTGAAAAAAAACTTCTATTCATCTAACATTCGTAAAAAAAAATGCACTACATCATATACCAACCAACTCTCAAAGTTTCCAAGACCTGCATCCCTAACAAATAGATTCTCCATCCCACTCACACGGCGCTCCGAAACGTTTTATCGGAATTAGTTGACGCTTATTTGCCTTCACCAAGTCCCATTTCCCTCTACGTTTTTTCCCCGCGCTGATTCCCGACACTCAATTTGAAAATTTCATCCACGGAAGTGATAAATAAATAACGCTCCTGTGTAAAATAAATCGCATTGGGAAGCTTTACGGAGAACTTTTTCATAAATACGCAATTTCGGCCGGGCGTTGTTTAGTAGGAGGCTCGAGCGCGGGTGTGCCGGAGAACGAAAGGGCACAAGGAAAAACAAAAACAGCGGGAGAAAAATGATTGAAAAAATTTACGCGACTCGGAGGAGTGCCTTTTGTCGCGCATTTAGGAATGGCCGGTGGTATTTCGGCCCCACCGGTGGACATGCTTTGTGTTCCTTTCTGCCCCAGTTTGCTCGCAAGCTAGACATACGGGCTCGAAAGTCCATATGGGAGGCGAAAGGACTGGCCCGATAAAACATTCACGCGCTTTGTGTATCTTGGGTTAAAAATACCCGCGTACAGCGCGTATCGCGGCCGGCGGATACACGAATATTTACCGCTTCTACAGCTGAAGCACCAGGCACTTTCGACCTTTATATTTTATGGCCCGCCTAAAAAAGAATATCGTTATATCAATTTTTTCAACGAGAGTCATGGATATTCATCGCTTTCTGGTCCATTGATTCCCCAAAAAGCACGTTGGCATCATTTTCCACTTCAATAAAAATAGCTTGATTTTGTTCAATCATGATTTGCTTCATAAAACCGAGTGAATTTGAAATCATTGTCCTCAATTCAGAGCAACAGGTCCATAAATAATAATTCAGCCGATTAATGGACAAATGATCGTTGATTAGAATCCAACGTTTCGTCCTACAACAAGTACCTTTTTAAGAAGAATTTCTAGAATTGAGTTCTAGAAGAAGAATCAAGTTCTATAAATTGTTTTTAAGCAGGTTCTAAATGTAAGATGAAACCTTGGATTTTAATAAAAGATTTTTTTTCCAATAAGCGGCTGAATTTTTGTTCATATAATTGATGATTTACTTTAGTGAGCTTATTAACTGCTTATTAACTACTTATTAACTCGGAACCATATTTTTCTAAATTTTATTATACGTGTATCATCAATATATTAAACCCTCATCGTGTCCTCATCAGGATCCTTAAAAACAGATCAAAAACTCGACAAAACAATCAATTTTCTAGAATCCTGATATGGACCCGATGTGGGTCGAAATTTTGATGATTCAATAAAATGCGTAAAGCATCGCTAAAGTGATCATTTATGAATCTATTTATACCTATTGTTACTAACGAAACAATACAATATTCAAGACCTTCTTTAAAAGTCATCAATGTTATATTACAAAAGGACTTATAATAATCACAGAATCACATACTCTGCCTTATCAGAATCCTCATCAGAGAGCATCAAAACACGTTGAAACTCTCCATAAAAAAGTTCGTTTAAAGCCAAACCAAAACCTGCGCCTCAAAAAAGGTACAACAAATGATCACAGTGCAATGTCATAAAAGCATTAACCCTGTTGTTGGCACAGGCTACTTTGAACGAGTTGCTTTCGACAACGGGGCGTATATCCAACTAGCAAATGCAATGGAGAGGGCGAGAGGATTGCATTCATGCGACATGACATGTTCGAGGGAAAAAATGCCACGATGGAATACCGGGTTGAAGGGGGTTGGGGGGAGGGGGTGCACTCGTGAAACGCACCGCGTGATACGCTACTTTCGGCCCAGTATTGCACCGTGATTGCTTTGACGCTTTGATCGCTGGCTAAGAGTGCCCAGGCTAAATTTCATTAGAGCTCTTAATTGTGCGAGGCGGGGCAAGTAGTACAGATGGGTTTTCGTCGAGAGTAGTTCAGGGTCTCGGGGCACAAAAGCACGTTGAAACTGACGCGTGCTCCAAGATATTCCCTTTGAGGGTGAGCATGGGTAGTGTTTCCAACATGCCAATGACGACGCGGCAACGACTCTACCGTTTCTTTCAACAATTGACATGAAAAAACCGTGTGAGAACGTGGTCTATCCTCAAAAATGGGTTTTTCTGGGATGATGTTTGCAATACAGTAAAATCTGGCATGTGGAGAATCTTCTTACTAGGAAAATAACGAGAGCACAGGATGAAGGCAAGAATTGGATAGTTTGAAACTAGATTATATTCCCTAGTCATATTTTTACAATATAGCTCAAATTTACTTATTCACAATTTAAATTATGATACTTACTAATTTTTAGACAGTTTTGTCGCGTAATGAGATAGCACATGGAATGTGATGTATTACATTACATAATTATTGTATGTTTATAATAAATAAATATTATATAGGTAGTATAAATATTTTCAAACATTTTCAAAGCATATACACAGAAGCTACGTTACATGATTTCAGTGTACTTTATCGCGTGTTATCCAACCAAATTTTGAACACAATAAAATTAATATAAGTATATCATTTTTTGTATTTTTTGACGTTTTCCTGCAAGTACTGCTTCTATCAATGTTAAAACGTTGGAAATAATTTCAAAAATGTGTGAAATATTACCATGAGGATAAAAATGCAATTACTAATAATAGTTGTTAGTAGTGCTAGTGGTGCCGATGAAACAATTCAAAGAGTAGGAAATACTAAAATTGATGATTTTTGGCTTAATAATATGGCCAAGGACTGTAGAAATGGGAAAAGAAATGAAAATATATCGATAATAGGTATTTTTTCATACTTGTATTAACTTATATTCAATAGTAACATTTTGGAAAGAATTTATCGATAGGCGTATGTATCGCATATATGTACTTCTAGTATTTTTATGTTTTTCTCCCTTTTTTACTCATTATGTGTAACTGGAATTTGTATTTTAATTCAAAATTCACAAAAATAGAACTTCAATGCAAATTTCTGAAACTCGAAAAAAAAATTGTCAGAAAACAATATTTCGATAAACTTCTAGTACTCGTAAGTATTTTTAGTATTATTTTCACTTGGAGGATATTCTGGTAGAACTCTGAATTTCTATGTATATTTGTAGAACTCAATACTTAAGGGTATCAATTTCGTACAGACTTGCAAATTTTAATAGATTATTGGAAAAATGTATCATCATCCAAAAGAATCTTTTAATTTCTAATATGATAAAAACTCTTTCACATTATTGAAAATACGTATAATTCTTTAACAGATTCAGAAAGTAGAAATTTGTTTTCCAGGGTTGAAAATTTAATAAATTTTCAGCATAACAATTAATTTTTGCATAAATAGAAATTTTCTAGATTGCCGGTGTTTTATAGATTCATGTATCAACCTCTAAAAAAATTTCGGTCATTTTATTTAGAAGTTTTAGTATACGTTTCAAATTACATTGGCAGTTCATCGTGACAATATCGTCATGAAAGAATAGTTACTTGTTTTGAAATATTCTTGAAATTACATTTTTGAAAATGTCAATCACAGATTGTCATTTATATGACCATGTCCTAATTCTATATTTAAAATGTGGAAATGACTGATATGAATGCTAATTGTTTAAGTATATAAAAATAAAAAATCTAAACGAAAATCCATGTCTGAATTTTTCACATGAAATCTCGTAAAATTGTTTAATATCGAAAAAAAATGTTCATATTAACATTATTCGTTGATTGACACGGCTGTTCAATCATTCTGATATATCTGGCAAAAATATCGATATTCCGACACTATATCAATGTGTATCTACTAATACCACTTGATACATTGAATATTGTTATAGTACCAAAGAATGTTACAAAATTTTCAAAAATTGCTATTTGATGTAAAATCGTTTTACTGGTAATAAAAAATTTGTGTGGACACGAAAAATGCATATATTGATTTTTTTACCCCTTATTTAGTTTCAATAATGACAGTTTATTCGATCGAAATGGACAAAGCAAAATATGACGACCATATTTGTTATTTATTTATCGATATTATGAGGTTCTTTCTTATTATTGCCACCAAATATAAAATAGATATTTATGCTACAAGGGAGAAAGAGGATGATTTCAACGAGTGCGAAGTTGGGCACGAGCGGTAGCGAGTGCTCAAACGCACGAGTTGGAAT
>JAPYZL010033716.1:0-14169 GCA_030522825.1 Platygaster orseoliae | reverse complement strand
CGTCTATTGTTTAAATTTCAAATTTGAATAACTTCTTTGTTTTTGAATTTTGCAAAAAGTGGTAAAGGACTTTTCGACTCGAAATTGAAAAAGGAATTTAGGATTTTTTTTTTATCGCGGACTTTGGGACACCCTGTATAACACATACGAAACATATTTATTCAAGTTTTTCCTTTTTACTTTCTTCGTACGCTAGAGTTCGGTATTTTTCGTAATTTTGATAAATTTTTTATTACTTCCCATTTCACGATCTCAATTTATACATTCGCACAAAAGTTACAATTATTTTACTCGGAAAACCTAGTTTCCGAACTCTCTCCTATTATGAAGATGAATTTTTTGAATGTTTTTCTCCATTAATATTTATAGAAAAATTTACAATATGTGTTCGTTATCCTAGTTTTTCCCAGCATTTTCTCGTAACTGCTTTTTGCTCACATTTTTACATAAACTCCACGAACGGTACGAAATTTTCCTCTCGTTCACTTTCCTAGCTTTTTACGTGATTTTCTAGCATTTTTCTCGAATATGTAATAACGTTCATTTATAATTTCTAAAATGTTCAGAATTCAGAGTACGCATTCTCACTCAAAGGTTAAAGTTTTGAGCTTTAGAAACTTTGATGGTGTTAATGCATATTTAAAATTTCTTTACATTCAGTGCATTTTTTATTTCTAAAAAACTTTAAACTTGATTTACAAAACTAAACTTGGATAACTGAAAATCTAGTTGGATTCTCGTGAATTTATTCATGATATGCGTCAGTCAGTTAAAAATAAATGAAATTTATTGCTGAATATCTCACGCTGTTCGTCGAAAAAGTAATTTCTTCCTTAGAAATTCTGAAACATTGTGAAATTTCACAAATTCGTTTAATTATAATGTCAATCATTACAAATTAATTTGACGATTGAAGATAATAGATAAATCCCTCGATAAATCCAACATGAAATTAAGTTTCGGAAATTAAAAAATTTATTTATTCAATCATTTCAGAGAAATTTTATGATTATTCTATGACCATGTAATTTTTCACGTACATTTTCACAGAGTCGTTCTCAACTTCATAAAATGTACCTAAAAAAAATTGTATTCGTAATTTTTAAAAAAGTCTTAGTTATTCTCACTATTCGTGAATCGAAATAATAGTACATTATGCTACTAGTTGAAAGAAACAGATGTTCAATAAGTGTGAGATTGGTTATATTGAGCGCAGCGAGGGATAATATTATACTTAACCAAATCTAGCCCTTCAATATGATTTATAATACTTCTTTTTAAGCTTTCGAAAAATCCTAGCTTTTTCATTTTTCATGAATGAATGTATCGTTTCAAATTTAAAATAAAACATCTTAAAGTTGCAAAGATGAATCTATTCTTTAACACTTTAAAATTCTCAAAAACGAAAAATTGATAAATAAATACAATACCTTCAAAAATGTATAATTCTCACAACTCGCCACGCAATAAATAATTCAGATTATTGGAAACCATTCACGTTAAAAATAATTTCACATTTTGACTGAATTTCCCACTTCGTAAAAGGTAAAAAATAGATAAGAATAAGTGTAGGGTTTGCGCACTTTTTCTTCATAAGTGAAATACTCCGCAAGATAATCTCGTGGTGCAAAGTAAGATCGTTGGCCGGTGGCACCGCTGGAATCCCCGAGCTGCGTAAAAGCCTTGTGGTCCGGGCCGAGAACACTCGCGGTGACACCCGCTCTGCACGCGCTGAAATATACGAGCCCATCGTCATATTTCACACGGATTTCCGTGCCTCCCTTTTCTCACAATTTCCACGTACACATATACGTTACATAACCCACTCGTGTCCGTATATACGTACGAATACGTATATTGACATTCTCCTACTTCGGCAGAACGATTCTTATTTTTCACATTTTCTCCTTACATTTCAGCGAGAAGATAAAGATTATCTTCGCGAAGTTTCACTTTGAAAATTATGCAATAACTTGCATTTTCAAGTATTTTAAGTCTGGAGTAACAAAAATTTGATTAGGATTAATCTATTCAACAATTTTAATAAATTTAATATTTTTCAAGTTGTATTCTTATAACACTGTGCGACAAATTTTGGGTTTTTCATTTGCACTGGGAAAATTTTCGCAAAAATGTGGTCCTGGTAGACCTCCTAGACTAACCCTAGCGGGTTTTTTCAAAGTTGGCTCGAATAAGCGAGTTATAAACAATTTTAATTGTTAATAAATATAAGATTTTAAATTCATCCAATTTCGAAAATTCAAAATAGTATTAGGGGGTTTTTGAATATGACGAATTCATTTTTTCAATCAATTTTATGCTGTCCAATGTATTTTAGTAAAGTGCAATTTCAATGGAAAATTAGAGAGATTTGAATAATCGCTTTTCCGACGTGCACATTCGAGATAAGAGATTAGACTCGAGCACCGAATGTTGGCTCGGCCAGGTACAGTCCGGAACAATTTGTAACTGGCTTACAATCTGAATCGATGAAAATGTTTGTACATAATGATGAAATAAAGAAATCCCAAAATTCATAGCGGGGATAGCTCAAGCCTAATCTCTTATCTCGAATGTGCACGTCGGAAAAGCGATTATTCAAATCTCTCTAATTTTCCATTGAATTCGCGCTTTTCTAAAATACATTGAACAGCATAAAATTGATTGAAAAAATGAATTCGTCATATTAGAAACTTAAACTTTATAATACCTACTATTTTGAATTTTCGAAATTGGATGAATTTAAGATCTTATATTTATTAACAATAAAAATTGTTTACAACTCGCTTATTCGAGCCAACTTTGAAAAAACCCGCTAGGGTTAGTCTAGGGGGTCTACCAGGATCCCATTTTTGCGAAAATTTTCTCAGTGCAAATTTGGTGTCGCACAGTGTAATCTATTTTTATTTATAATTATATTCCATATATATAATTAACTATTTAAAGATTTTTCAAAAAATTTTTAACTTCTAAATCGTCGGAATTGTTTACTTCAGTCATGGTTTGGAATAACAAATTCATAAATATGACTATTTATTGTTATTATTATTTTTCAAACTCAATAATTATAACCGATATACAAACAGTTTTTTCACTTCGCTGCTATGATTTTCTGCATTTTCCTTGAACGCTTATCTTTTTATCACAAATTGTACAATTTTTATCGTAAAAGCCCTTTTTTATTTTTTCCCGAGTGCACAATGCGTGTTTACTTTATTATTTCAACGTTCCTCAGATCGAGTCGTTGCATCCAAAACCTATTTACCAAGTGTGCGCCGTATTTATTAACAATAACGTTCTGTCCTCTGTAAATAATATTTTCTTCTGGAGTGAAATTCATGGAAATTCGTGGTAAAATATTTGCTTTTTCGTATGAATAGGGAAACGGGGAAAAAGTGTATGTATGGGTTTTCTGGTTCATCACGTACATATGAAGTGTCATAGGGCTTTTTGACTGATTATTTTACTGCCGGTTTTCAAAAGTTTTTCAATTTGTTGATTCGATCAAATACGGCATTTTGTCATAAAATAGAGTAGAGAGGAAAATATTTTGTAATGGTTTGATGTCGTTTATTCATTTTCTTTGAACTCGTGTAAATAGTATGAGCTGAAGTGAGTTTTTCGGTGTATTTATTTCCCTTAGTTATATTTGTGCTGCTTTTTTATACTTTGGGGATTTTTTGAATACCTGGAAAATAAACTTTCTTTTATTTAAACTTTATAACTTTTAGGAATGCTGCATATTTTTTAAACGTTTCGGAAATTTTTTTCGATGTTGAGAAATGATAATATTCAATCACTAATTTTAGAAATCAAAATACTCATTCAGAACAGTAGTGAAAAATACTCTAAAATTTACAGACGTTGCGAAAAACGACAAAAATTTTTCGAAAAACTTGGGATTACCGAAAACAATGACATTGCAGCAAATGCATTTTTTTAACAGAATAAGTGACGTCGTGTATCTTGAAACTTCGCTTAAGTAAAATGAATTTTCAAATGTAATATCCCTGTCAACTCTGATTCCTGAATTCCTTGCAACCCCGTGAGCAAAGATAATTTCCCTGGTGGCCTCGGAAGATGATTTTCCCGATTCTCCACGCGCAAACTCAGACACGCGCCAATTGCTTGGTAATTGACCGCGAACATCTATGGCAGATTGATACACATTCTATCATCTGTCATTTTTTTGTTGATCATCTTATAGAAGAACTTTAAAGGTTCTTTAACTGTTTAACTCCGAATGGAGCAGTATTTGGAATTCGGAAAATATTCCTGTAAATAACATAAAATACACTGAGAAACCAATTCTATTGGCTCAAACAATTGACCAATCAAACATTTTGTTTACTTCAATACATTTTTAGTCCAGACAAACAAATTTTATTCTACTATACAATATTTTTAATTCGGACAGAAAAATTAAAGTTAGCAAAAACGTCAATTTTTTTGACAAAACCAAAATTTGAATGAGTCATCTAAATCGGTTTTTCAGTTACTCAAAAAATTTCCTTCAAACATATTTTTACGTGCATCCCAATAATACTCATTCGCTCATATCTCTTAACAACATTTAACTCACTTAGAAATCTGGAGAGAATCTCATAGCAGTTCGTTTTAATAGTTAATAAATCTTACAACTATTATCAAAGATTTTTTCACTTTGAGTGTTCATTGAAAATGAAAGTTCGGCTTTCCCAGCACGACCGGGAAAGAAGTCCTGTAACATCGGGAAATTGGGGAAATTAATGAAAATTGGAAATACGAGAGTCGCTCGAAGACTGACAAACTCCGTGGAGTTCTCAAGTGCAGTTGCGAAACTTTCCGTGAAGCTCTATTTTACGCGCGTTCTTACGCGAAAACGTTGATGACACGGTGAAATGCGCGTCGTGGAGTTGACGCTGTTTTTTTTATGTTTCACTTGAGATGAGATTATTCAATGTTGGAATTAACTTTGAATACTTGGAGAGGAAAATGATTTTCAATGAGTAATTAGCTCACTTACAATTTGTATTAAATTTTGTATCAGTATACATTTTTTTCTAATTAGTCAGATGCTTTACATTTCGAATTAGCCAGCGTATAAGAAACATCATTTCAGTTTTCACGAAAACTGAAATATGATGCTTTCAGATAAAAAAATATACACGTTTCAAAAGATTGAGAGAATTGATGTTTCTCATATTTGAAAAAAAAATATTTTATTCCAATTCGCTTTGTCGAAAATTAACACATTTCTACAGTTTTATATTCAAAATATTTGGTGTGAGTTATTGATTCAAATATAACATTGACTACTATGCACTTGTAATAAATAGTTTTTGATCATTCATAAACAATAAGTACACCATTCTTTCTTTTGAAGTTGTATTACTCAAAAAACTTATTTTCATATATTCTTATACTTGTTGTATATGAAGAGAATTATTGATACTTACATTATGTAGGGGAAAGTGGGGTAATGATGGCATAGTTTTCATTCAGCATCAAAACACATTTGAAAATTGACGTTTTTGATCAAACGAAAGTTAAAATCACAAGTGTATCTCAAATGCTAACAAAGCATATCGGCAGATTTAAAAAATTTTGATTGAAACTAAAAAACAATTAGAATCTTCAAAAAAAGTTGGTTTTCGTCGTTTAGAAAAATGATGGGGTAATGACGGCCACCCTCAAAAACCGACAATAAATCGCACAAATATCAACACAAATCGCTGTGAATACTTGATGAAGGCTCTGTGAAGGAAGACAAATGGAAATTCGACATTTTTGTAATTGTAACTTTATTAATAGCTCACAAAAAGCGCAAAAGAAATGAAATGGAAACATATTGAAAAAAATGCCTTAAACTTAGAATGCAACGACATTAATTTTCATCGTCATGATCGAGATCTGAGTCGCAGTTATGGCATGTATAATAAGAGCACAATTGATAAATAATAGTTAACCCACCTCTAGTGGCCGTCATTCCCCCACTGACCTTATTTTGCGCAAGAATGCACTACACATAAACTATGCAAGACACATGAAAAATTTTACTTGATTTAGAAAGCAAATATTAATAGCAACATTTTAACATATCTACCTCGGTTGTCTAGCTGAAAGTGTTGACGAAATAATCGATATTTTGAACACCTTATAAAACTAGCCGATAGTTACGTATCAGCCCTGGTCTGGAATTACAAGTTATAATAAATCCACACACTTCAGCATCTACTTAAAAAAAAGCTTATGGAATAAGCTCTCTGTCACAGTAAACGGTTTAGACCTAGGTCAATTTTAAATACAGAAAATGGTGATGGTCGTCATTACCCTATGGCCGTCATTACCCCACTTTCCCCTAGAATTTCCCTGGACTCAAATTTTCTGTTGAAAAGATATGATTTAAAAAAAAAATATTTTTTTTGCATAGATGATTAGGGTGCCATTATTTTACTGTAATGTTTTTTTTTTTTCATTCTCTATCTTCAAATATTGATCAAGCTATGATAAAATAATTTTTCGCTAAATTTAAATCAAATCGGATAATATGAACACGTTCAACAAAATTTTTATTCTGGTTTTGACATGTGATTTTTTGTTAATTTCGCACAAAAAGTTTTGACTTTTTGAGAAATGTGTGTATATTTCTAAAACTTTACAAAGTATCAGTACATGACACAAAGACATGTGTCATGACTTTGTCTGACATTTTGTTGTTTTGAAATTTTCCAAAAATTTATTTCTACTGTATATTTCTGTACTAAGGCAGTTCTTAAAAAAAAGTTTATAAAAAAAATTATAAAATGTCTTTACTATTGGACTTTATTTTCTAATTTTCAACTTTTGCACTGCGACATATTTTATAATGAGTTTGAAACGGATTTTTTGCTGGAAGCGAAATTACCAGGTTAGGTATATTTTATTACATCACTAATTTTCAGCTTGAAGCGAAATCACTTTCTTTCAGTTTAATTTTTTTATTTTTTAAGCGAATCGACTTTAGTTCAAACGATTAATGGAAAATCCAACGTTCCTTAGTACTTCCAAGGTTTTAACTTGGAACTACTCTTCATTACATACATAATATTTTCAGACAAAAACAAGTATCACAAAAAACACATTTGAAAAAAAAATCTTACAGTTCACGACAGTTAAAAAACCTTTTTTTTTTTCGAAAAAGTGTAGCCAATCGTAAATACCAACAACATTTTTCAGATAGGTAGATATTAATCAAAATTTTCACACGTTCCAGACATTCGGTGACAATTTCAAGAGCATGTTCGACACGGAAATTCTTTCCGCTTGTGAAATATCGCGATTTTCCAAGGCGTTAATGCCCCGGTATTTTATCGCCCGCACCGCTCGTCTTGGCCGCAATTTTATTTCTGCAGTAGCTCGTTTTTCCCTCTTGTTTCTTTCATCACCACGGGCCAATTTATTCGAAAAAAAAAAAAACAAATTAGGCGACCCCTGCTCTCTAATCATTTTTCTGCCCTCCAAGAAAATAGAACGCATATAATAATGGACGAGAGATAAAATATTCATTTTCGTGCAACGTGAATTACGGGAGAATTACGCGCGTTGTTTGCGCGAAAGGAAAACACGCCCTCGTTTCAAGTCAAATTTAAATTGTCCAGAGTATTTTCTGGCTGGTAATTATTATTCCCGGGTGCTAATCGAATTATTTGAATCGTCGTTTCGGTTGGTTAAAGTTCTCAGTCCGGCGAAAAGTCTTTCAAGCAATTCTGATTATATTCAAAAGTGGTTTTATTCATAAATTTAAAGGGTTGAAATTTCTTTAGACTGAAATTTTCCAACATGAAATAATAGTGTGATTTGCATTGAATTGGACAAAATTGATATGAATAAGATGAAATCTGTTTCAGGTAGTATGATTGGCAATTAAATTACGGACTCAAAACGAATTTATTATTTTAAACGGGGATTTAGTAGTTAAATGAAATTAAGTAATAAGTTAATTGATGATTATTAACATTTATAAATTACTTGCATATGTTCAAAATGGACAGATAAAAGAATAATAATTTTTTTAAGTATCAACAAATATTTACACTTACAACTTAACTGTCAAAAAATATAAAATAAGGAAAATGAGTATTATACACAATAATTCTTTTCAATGATACTTTATCAACACTTCAAAAACGTTATCGAGGTTATTCTAAAAATTCACGAATTAGCTTAAGCGAAATATAAGATATTATTTTAATAATTGAAAATGAAAATAAACATTTTATAATAGAACTGAAAAGTTATGTACGTTTTTTGCAAAACAAGCACTCGCAGGGATTTGTTATCCACGAGAAAATGAAATTGTCACGCAGTCAATAATCTTATTATGTTCTGAAATTTGTTATTTATGAACTAAAAAGGTCTGAAATTTGTGAATATTAAAATTGTACGATGTAGAATGATACAATGTAAAATGATAGTTTAAATTATGTGAAATTGGACAAATTGATATGCACGAGATCTATTTAAGTAATTATGATTACCGATCAGCACATTACGGAAGCAGAAATTAATTATTTTGAACAAGGATTAAGTAGAATAACATGAGATTATGTTATAAATTTATCAATAATAATGAATATTTATAAAGATCAAAAGGTGATAATTTTTTTAACTATGAAAAAATATTCATGCTAACTGACAATGAGTAACTGTCAAAAAATATTTGCCTAATAAGTAAAAATTAAAAATTAAGCAAATACAAGTTAGATACAATTTTTTCTGTTGGTTAATTCATAAATACGTATGAAATTACTAATGTACCAATTCGATAAATGTTTTCGATGGTACTTTATCAATGGTTTTGAAAATTTTTTCAATATTCATAAAAAAATTTAACAATTGGTTCAAAGAAAATATAAGATATTTCTACATTGATTGAAAACGAAAATGGAATTTTTTTATAGAACTGTGAAACTATGTACATTTTTTTAAACTCTCTTAAATTATTACTTTTAAAATATTACTATTGTGAATGGTTTTATCTATGCTTTCTTCAAACAACATTAGTATTATATATACAAATAAATTTTAAATATTTTACATTGGAGTCTTAGAATTTTTTCTTTATATAATTTTACTAATTCACTGCAAAATTTATTATTACAAAATACTCATAGTAATCAACCTAACTGTTAAAAAAAATGAAGAGGTACAGGGTCGGATCCAGAAAATTATTTTGGGGGGGGGGTTCAGAATCTTCATTTTTTGAAAAAAAAACAGTCATCAAACTCTAAAATTTGATTTCTTATATGACCAAAAAAAAATTCAGGGGGGGGGGGGGTTAAATCCCCAAAAACCCCCCCCCTGGATCCGCGCCTGAAGAGGTAACTTGCCATTACACTGAAAAACTAATTTGGTTTTCTTAAATAATTTTCAAATTCAGATAAACAACTTGAAGTTAGCTATATACTAAATTTTTTGACTGAACTGAAAATTTATTTAAGCGAACTAAATATTCGGTTGGTCAAACAACTACTTGTATAATAAATAAAAAAAATACGAAATATATAGAAAATCTTTTGAATGTTGTTTCCAAATCGAAAAAGCGAAATAAAGTTAAACCATTGAAAATTCAAGCCTTCAAATTTTGTTGCAGAATTTTCAATGTTGTTTCGGTGGAGTTGCACGTAGAAACCGATTTGGTTGATTTAAATAAACGTTTGGTTGTTATTTTTAAATTTAACTAAAGATTCAACTAAAATTTTATCAAAAATTTATTTAACTGAATCAAATCGGTTTTTCAGTACAACTCCACCCAAACAACATTGAAATTTTTGCAACAAAATTTGCAGTCTCGGATTTCCAATAGTTCTACTTCATTTAGCTTTTTCGAGTTGCAAACAACATTCGAAGTATTTGTTTTAATGGAGAAACTTTATCCTGAAAAGACCGCATCGTGGGACGCCGAGATAAAATGAGTTACGGGGCTGGTCGGGGCAGGAAGTGGAAAAGTTCGCCTTTTATCTGGTCCGCGTTTTCGCACGCATTATCGGTTTGCCATTAGAAGCGCCCGAGCTAGATACAAGGGTGACGGGAATTAAGGGAAAAGGCTGGTCACGTAAGCTCGTAAAGTGATATTCGAGATAAGGTGATTGGGGGCCGTTGCAGCGCCATTGGCGGCCAAAGGACACCGTTAGACGCTGCAGGTGCAGCACGGCTCGTACCAGATTATACGAGTAGAGTTTATTTCTTTTACGGCGAAATCGAGTGCGATTTTTTGCGGCGACAAAGATTTTCTGTAACACCGGGTCATGAAAATGCAAGTCCGGCGCATTTCCTGGGCTTGTGAAACGAGGAAACACAGGAATTTTGCCATTCTTTTCCTCATTCAACTTTTATTCATTCTAAGTGCGTAAATGGAGTGAATTTTCGAGAGGGGTTTTTCGATAGAGTACATTATGTTTAGCATTTCGAAATTTTTCATCTTTGAGAGTTAGTTTACAAGCGTAGGACTTTTCAATTTTCCGAATGGCAGAGTTTTTGGGCTGAGTTGCATATTTTTATAATATGTATTTTATATAGTATAATTTGATTTTTCCGATTTTTAAGTGACACGTGACAGTAGTTGAGATTTTTTTCTTTTTATGATTTTTTAAAAATATTTTTTAGTATAAAAACAACTTGACGGATTTCCTGATATTATTATAGGTTTACATATTGCTTTCTAGAATGCAATGCTCTAGAAATCAAAGTTCATGAAATGTTGAATATTTTTATAGATTTTTGAGAAAATGATAGATCTACACAGGTTTAAAATATTTCGTGGACTTTTAAAATTTACATACTGTAGGAAATTCGTAAAATCACTCAGTATTTTCTGGTTTTTAAAGATTTATAGTACTTCTAAGTATCGCTATGAAGATTTTTTGAATTTCATCTCGTAATTATAAATATTAAGAACTGTCTTGTACTTTTTTAATTATACATTCTGAAATTCAAAGATTTACAACTTTTTGAAAAAGTTATATCTACATTAATTGCAAGTATCAAATGATTTTTAGTATTTTTCGCTTTTTTTTAATACTTATAAAATTTCAAAGGGCTTTTTAGATTTTTTGTAAGATTTTAGTTATTCATATGGATCACTGTAAAGATTTCTGAAATTCGATACTCTAAAATTCAAATTTCAATGGTTTTTCAGAATAAAAATAGATTTCTGGGAAAATTACATCTACATATGTTTTACAGTATCTGTTTTGTTTTTATTTATATATTTACTTACTTAATTTTATTTTATGTTACAGTAATCTATACATTTCTTGTATTTTGAAATTTTTTTTAGCATTTATCAGATTTCGAAGGGTTTTTTTAGTATTTTTCTGAAATCCTCTCATTTTCATATATTACTATCAGATGAATTCGGTAGAATTACTTTGGCGGGTTTGCAGGTCATAGTAAGAATCAGATGAATTCGGTAGAATTACTTTGGCGGGTTTGCAGGTCAAAGTAAGAAACTCATCTTTTACTCCAAGTTTTTTCTCACGCACGAGTGACTGTGTGCGTGGCCAATGCTGATGCACGATTATCGGCTGTGATCAGCTGTGAGCCAATCGCAGCCGCGTATGTTGGCGCTCATTTAGTTTGAATGCGCATTGTGAACATTCATCCAGCTCAGCTCGTGCATCACGCTCTGAAGTTGGCCGAAAGACGATTTCGGTTGACACTGTGACCCGAGAGAGGCGCTGCAGTTCGCCATTCTCTCAGGTTAAGTTGTGACAATATGGCACAGTAAATCACAAACTACAATAACAATTCGGTCGAACTATCTTATAGTTCGACAATGATATTTTTTAATTTTGCTAAAAGATTAATTAAAATCAGGTGACGGGAGACTCAAAATGTGTATTAGAAAGTTTTTGGACATGTGTTTGACAGTGTTCGAAAAAAACTTGAGCGGGAAAGTGTTGTGGAAAAGTGACATTTCGGCGTTTTTTACATTGAGAAATTTGAACAACCGTATCGTTTATTTCTTGTCAAAAATATGGATTTGATGTGAGTAGTTTTCAAACTTTTGTGTTACGTGTTCTAAAATTTCTTTGCGACAATATTTATAGTGCCAGTAGCAGTAACAAGGAATTTCTTGCATTATTAAAGGTATTGTGTGTGAAATTCGTGATTATGCTCCTCTTTTAAGTATATGTCAAAATTCTCGATTTTCCATCAAATTCCATTTTTCACATATCACTTATACTTATTTTTCACTTTCCTAATTATTTTAATATATGTGGCTCAGATTACTATGTTGAAAACGAAAACAATATGAATTATTGAATAAAATAATTTAATTGATAAATGTGTAATATTGAAATAATATTTAATAATATTATTTATTCTTGCCCTCAAAGTGTACAATCAAATCAGAAGAAATTAAAAGACCTCGAGTAAAAACGAGTCATAGAATTTTACCATTGTTCTGTGAATTTTATCATTTGATAATTATAATAACTATATTATTATTGAATTTCATTATTACTATTGAATTGATATTTTATAATTTTATTTATTCTAGTCATCAAATTTCACCATCGATTCAGAAATGAAAATAGAAAACTATTCGAGGAAAAACGAATTGTGGACATTAAACGTTTTTATATGAATGTAATAATTTTATGTTTCTTATTTAATAATTTCATGTTTAAAATTGAATTATGTGTAATTATTTACTTAAGGCATAAAATTGCACCATTGATTCAAAAATAAGTGTAAAAAACCATTCGATGAAAAACAAGCTGTGGAAATTCAACAATTTGTTGTGAATTTCATAATTTGATAATTTAATGTTGAATATTTAATTCATAATAAATAATTTTATTTATTCTAGACATTAGATTCTACCATCGACTCAGAAATAAAAATGAAAAATTATTCGAGGAAAATCAAGCTGTGGAAATTCAAAACTCTAATGTGAATTTGAAAATTTATTAATCTTAAGGTTAATTATATTTAATTATTATTGGTTGTACTTTGAAATTTTGACTCCAGCCATATTTTAGTCCCAAAAAAATGTGCGCTCTAAATCGAGGGTTTTTTATAATATCATAACGCACTTAGGAAGGGCTGAAGGTTTTTTAATCTGAGAATTATGTTTTTATTGTTGAACAATTTTATTTATTCTAAGTGTCAAATTGCACCATCGATTCATAAATAAAATAAATGAAGAAAATCAAACATCAGCGAATTTGAAAAATCTGAAATTTAAATTCAAAATTCAAATTTAATTCCAAATTTTGAATTTTGAATTTCACTTTTAGATTTTTCAAATTCGCTGATGTTTGGTTTTCTTCATTTAATCGTATTTTTCTCCTCGATTTTTATCTGTTTGTTTGTTTTTTTTTTTCGTTGTACTTTTTGTTTTTACATTTTTGCTTTTTAAAATCGCACGCAAAGTTTCACTTCCGCCGTGCGTTCTTGAACACACAACAGTTTTTTTTTTTATATGTCTTCAGTATTAATACAACTTGAAATGTTTTCTGATATTACGGATTTCTGTATATATGTCTGGAGCTTTATGCTCTAGGATTATAAGTTGTATCAATCATGCATATTTTGATAGATTTTTGATTAAATATTTTATGAATACAGATTTGAAGTAATTCGTAAAAATTCTTACATTATATCTTCTGGATAGAACTTTGTTATAATTTCTTATATTTCTATGAATTTTATTTATTTCTATATATATCACTCTATAGATTTTTAGAATTTCAAGCTATAGTATTGAAAATTCTAAAGATTTTGATTATTTTCATTGATTATTCAAAGGATACTACATTTCATGTGCATTTTTAATACCTTTTTTTCATAATTTACCAGTATTTATACAATATTGAAGTAATTTCCTAATATTTTATGGTTTTTTTATCGAACAGTTCAGTAAAACCGTCTTGTTGAAGATTTTTATGATTATATGCCGTAGAATTCAAAGTTTTATAAGTTTCAGAGAAAAATATCTCCACATTGTTTTTAAGTATCGATAGATTAAAAATATTCTCCACTTTTTTTTAGAACTGATAAAGTTATGAAGTATTTTACTGTATTTTTGAAGATTTCTTTTATTTTTGAAGATTGTTTTATAAATTTCTAGAATTTTATTCTCTTGTATTGAAAGTTTTATAGATTTTTGGGGGAAATAACCCTAGTGATTTTGATTTT
>JAPYZL010033690.1:0-19370 GCA_030522825.1 Platygaster orseoliae | reverse complement strand
ATGGTGCGCGTTGGCATCACAACCCATCAAGAGGGGGGTTCCCGTGGAGCTGCAATACTCCACGACCTTCCTGACCTCCTCTGAAGGAGGCTGATCCGCCTCGTAAGGAAAGTAGGCCGAGCACAAGACAATCTCTCGCCCTGCGCCCGTTCCCCTTTTCACGGTAATTTTTCCTGTCGCTACGTCCCTGCTCGTAAAGCCCGGTAGCATAACGACGTCTATCCCTCGGGCCACAATACAAGCCCGCGGTCTTTCGCACCGCTCATCCCCTGAAGGATGCTCCCAGTGCCGCCCAGCCCTGTTACTCTCCCCCTCACTGTGGAAGGTTCCTGTATCAGAACGACTCCTCTTTGCATCTTGGTAAGGAGCCTTCCCAAATAGCAGGAGGCTCCATAGCTTCGATGCAAGTTAATTTGCACAAAGTCGACACCAATTCCACCTAGCATATGTGGTCCTGGTCGTTGTCCTTCTTCCTTCTCTCTTCCCTCTGCTTCCTCCTTTGGGCTCCGGATCTTCTCCGTCGCCTCCCGGATTCCGCGTCAGAAGTCAGGCAGCGCTTGGTCGGTTCAGCTCCCATTGCTGGAAGCCTCGTCAACTCTTCTAGGTAGACGATCCCCCTCCTCCGTACTCTGTTCAAGCCAGACGGCCCCCGCAGTGGCATCAGTGCCCATGGGCACCTCTTCCACCTGCAGGAACCCGGCCCTCTCATTTCCTTTGGATGGTAACTCTTCCCCCGATACCCCCCCCCCCAATTCCCCAACGTGTCAAAAGACGAAACATCTTCTTCCCACGAGAAGCAAGGGAAAAGGGCGTCGACCCGGGCAGAGCCCCGCATGCTCGGGTAGGGTCTGAATACAACAGAATTCGACCTGGTTCTCTGAGGCACCGTCTGAGACACCCCACCCGGGTGCCACGCATCCATCGGCACGGTAGCTAACACCTTAGGATTAGAGCACAGTAGCTGCCTACCAGAGGACAGCAACCCGATGATCCGCTGTGCACCGAATCATCGGGACGCCGCTTCTTTGTCGTCTTCGGCCCTCTTTCCTTCAACCCTCCCCTTCCCCCGCCAGGGAAAACCCTGGCAGGCCCGAAGAGGCTAGGTTCAAAAGTCGGTGCCCTGCCATTCGCATACCGTTCAAGGGAAAGGACCGTTTATAGATCCCCCCTTTCATGCATAGCAGAGCCCGTTTATAGGGATGCCCGTTCACCCGCAGACGACACCGCGGTCGGTTACTTAAGCCCCCGGACCACAACAAGGTCCTGCGACCCCCACCGGGGGGATTTCCGCACTAGTTATTTATAATTTTTGATACAAAAATAACAGTTGTTATGGATTTTTAAGAATATTATTACTGAGAACTAGACAGTGAAACTTTTTTGATAACTTTTTTTGACGAAACATTTTTTAATTTCTCTCACAAAGTGTTCTAACGAGAGTCAATAAAAATATGAACATGCATATTTATGCACATATTGCATATTTACTTTATTTAGAAAAAAATTGACGTTATATGTGAATTTAGTAGAGAATTATAAAGATTTTGTACGTTTAATTCAAACAATTGAAACACGATAGATAAAAAATTTTTCGGAGAAAAGACACCACCTTTCATTTATCATATTCAAAAATTTGTAAAAGATACATTATAATTTGCTGTGGCTGACACGTTGAAAAAATGATCATTTATTTCAGGCTTATAACTTAACTTTGTCATTTCTCATAAAAAAATTCATTGAATTTTTCATCCTTTTCCATGCGTGTTTGCATCAACCCTAGTTTCAACACGTCATCACAACCCACGTAAAAATAAAATTCTATACATTTTCAAAACCACTTGATACATAATTCACTAAAAACTAAACTGAGAGAAACATTCGTTTACGATAAATATGCTGCTGAATTTTGTATTTGTCAGGAAAATTTAATAACATTGAAGAAATTTTCTGTAGACGAACTATTCTAGTAGGTCGTTCAAATAATACCAAATTTCGATTGCAATAATTCATAGATTCTTTTTTGTTATAAAATACTGTACAGTAAAACACTGATTATTTCGATGATTTCATATTTCAGATTTCATATTTGTTACCAAATGATTAGTTTGGCTCAAATACAAATTTTTTAATCGTTACCAAATCACATTCTTGACCAAAGACAGATTTCTTAACTGTTAACAAATAATACATATGAAGCAACACAACGGCTCAAATAAGTAGCTTCTTTGACCTAAAACGATATCTATTTGCTTGAATCTAAATACGAGATTTGTTAACTATAAACGAATCTTATTCGATAAAAATAAACATTTCTCTCACCGTACCCTTCTTCCGAACTCCAAAAACTCAAAAATTCCTTAAACAACCTTAAAACGGTCAAACATTCTTCAGTTGAAAAACTTGTCCCGAAGCAACAACGTCGTTGTTGATTTTCTTAGCCCGCTCCGTATGCGCGGCCTCGTGATAAGGGAGAATCAACAAGACCCAATCACAGATGCAAGAATTACTCCGAGGAATGCAATAACAGCGCTCCTTGTGAGTTCCCGGTGGCTTTTGTTGGGAGAAATTCATTTGGAAAACTTGTTGCCTCACTCGCTTCTTTCGGGCCGCATCAGCTCGATTTCTGCGCTCTTCGCAGCCACGACGAGAGTCGGAATATCCGAAACTGCGAGACGGCTCTGTTAGCGGATCAAACTAAATAAACCACCACGGGCGTTCGTTACAGAGTTGCAAATTTTCAGCGGGGCTGCTTTGCATATAACGCCGGAAGCGGTAGGAATAGTCGGTAGGTGGACATTTTTATCCAGACGTTTGAACAAACCGCCGCATTTTTCCACCGACCTCGCCGTTCCCTTCCGTTTGCCGGATAATTATTCTTTCTCGAAAAGCAAACCCCTGCGTCCCCGTGCGACCTGATTCACTAGTTTTTTTCCCTTTTTCTATATTGATAGGATCATAAAATCACAGTTTCTCTAAAATTTCCGCGAAAGTGGGCCATTACATCTTTGTTTCTTGCTCCAAGACAGTCCTTTTCTCGTGGGTTTCGAATCATGTACATTCTTCGAAATTTTCGAGGAAAGAAATGCTTCTGAAACAAAGAAACGAAGATGTAGTGACTCTTTCTCGAAAATAAAAGAAAAAATCATGTTCGTGACAGTTAAATTGATTGATGACTGAGATCACTTCGAAGGTGCCAACAATAGAATCTTCTCAAAATTTTTCTGTTTCTATTTTTTCAAAAAGAGGTCCTCTTGGTGTTTATCAGAACCCTTATTCAAGGCCAGTTTGATACATCATGCAGCACTTCAGTTAAAGACGGAAACAAATTTTCAGGGGGATTTTCCGAAAATAGATTTTCTTTTTTAAGCTTCTAAAATTTTTTACCTTTGACAATCTGGGTACAAGAGCACAATTTTTGAATTTTTTTGAATTTCAGGATTTTCAAGTTATAAAACTTTTGCAGTCTCACAAATCTCAAGTCTCACTTTTACTAAAAAAAAGTGTTCTATACCTAACTGTATAATTTCTATGACGGATATCATTTCAACCAGTGGAATAAAAAAATCAACATTTCACTGAGATTCAAGCTCTGCAATTAGTACTGTTATCGCACATGAACTTTTGAACTTGTCTTTTACAACGTAAAATCAACAAGATAACTTTGGTGAAAGCCTCGCATTTAAATTAACGAATTACGAGAACTTGGTCGTGTAATCGAACGCTGAATAGGAAATTCTGCTACAGAACATCCTTCGTTGTTCAATCTTCTGATTCGTTCCCTTTTATTACCAAGTCTTGCACGAACAAGAATTTATTATAAAGAAGGCAAGTGAGGATTGTTGATGAAAGGGTGGTTCTGAATTTGGGAAGAGAAGTTGGTTGAGAAAATTTACAGTAAAGACGTGCGCATTTAAAAAAACTATTGATAGACTTTTCGGGCTGATTCATGTTTTACTTGAATTATTATTTTTCATTCAAAAGCTTTTATTAAAATCCTGAAAGAACTTTTTCAATAATGTTTGAGGGGGGGGGGAGCAGGGGCTGAATAATAGGGAAATTCAGTCGAAAAAAAATTTGAATCCACTTGAGATGTAAGGTAAAGAATTCGATTTATCAATGTACATGATATTCGATCGTATGGAGCAAATGAAAATAATAAAAACTCCTCTTTTTCTTTCTGTATTCGAGTTTTTGAGCTTAATAAAGAGGCAGAAAGCTCGAATAAAGAAAGGAAAAGAGGAGTTTTTATTATTTTCATTTTCTCCATACGATCGAAAATCACGTATATTGATAACTAAAAAATGAAAGAAGAACGAACACATATTCACTATTTTTATGGTAGACTACAAATTGTTGGAAATTTGGAGGTTTTAAAAAAATGATGCGAGCTCACCGTCTATATAAAAACAATAGAAGTTTTTGAAAACTCTGTATCTCCTGCATTTCTCATATAGGTAATAAATGAAAAAATGACAGGTCCATTTTTTTCAGTTTTATAACAGAATTTTTTCAACAAATTCCTCATTAGCACATTTCCACAGGATTTTGAGAGAATGGAATATATTTAAAAAATTAGGTCTTCAAAACCTCATAATATTATCAAAATTACGAAAGTGTTATTTCTGTCTATTTTCATGTATTTTATTATCATGCTGCTTTTTTTTATAGTTTCCTGAATTGGTCGTCTTTATTTTCAAAGAGGTAGAGAAGTAGATTTTTGGTAATTGAATAATTTGTCTGCAGCAATTTTTTTATATAATTTCATAATATACTATTTTTTCTAATTCAATGTATTTTCTGGTAGTTCTGAAACGTTTTTACGAACTTTAAAAATATTTAGAGGCAGAAGATACAGTCATTACCTACGAATAAAATTCTAGTTATATAAAATATCTAAAAATACATATTCCAAAATGAAGTAACATTGAAGTTACGGCAAAATATCAAAACTTTTCAAAATTTACAAAGTTTATTTGCATTCTCCAAAATACTAGATAAATATAAAAATTTTCAAAATCATCGGTCATCTCCATGCAATGAAATATTTTTTATATAAAAAAATGTGATAGATATTCCGCAGTTCTTCTATAATTTTACCGATTTTGGAAATTTTATAAAATCTACAAATTAATCAACATTTATTAAAAACTTCTAGGTTTCTTTAATTTTTTGGTTTTCGACCTTTTTTCAAATATCTAACATTGATTTTCAAAAACTTTTGAAATTTTAAACATAATGCAAATTAATTTTTTAGTGTAATTTTTCCAACTCACTAAGATTCTTTATACTTTTTATTTATTTTTGATATTAGATTTTTATTACAAAATTTTCAAACGTATATCTTGTACATTTTAATAAAAATTTTTGTGAAATGAGGCTAATTTTTCAAATTTTCAACTATAATTGACAATCTTCAAAATTTTTAATGCTTTTTGACTCTCCCAAATTTTCCGATTTCAAACTTCATGCAAACCATTCCAAGCTTTACGAATTTTTTAAACGCTTGTCCAACCTACGAAAATTTATGGTAATTTTTAATACTATAGGTTCTTCAAATTTTCATCAAAAAATGAAAAAACATCAGGCACGTTTAGAAGAAACACTGTTAGAAATTTTTGAATTAATATTAATAAACTTGTCTTGGAAGTTTTTTACATAAACGCATTTGAAAACCAATATACAAAGTTAATGAAGATTAATAAACTCTCTTGATTTTTAATTGACTAGTTCATTGAATTTTTTCTACAATATACAATATAGGTATAAAATATAATATGCAATAAATAATATACAATATACAATATTTAATTTACAAGTCTATTAATTTTGATATACTACCAACAGATTTTAATATGCGTTAATTGAAATTAATGAAATTTTTAACAGTGAATAATAAATTATAATAAACGTAATCTACAAAATTTAAAGGCATGATATGAAATTCTATAAATTATTTGATTTATCTTATAATTATTGACGCTCTCTAAAATTTTCCGAATAATTGAAACAACCTAATAATAAACTTTCAATAGGGGAGACCGGGGCTATTCGGGACGCGGGGCTATTCGAGACGGTGAAAATAACTTTAAACCTAAATATTTTTACCAACGGAGTTTGGCTGACGTGTCAACTCTATTGCAGTGAATACAGGCGCATTTGTGATTTTTGGCATCAAATAGCGTCCAAAGTGAATTTTCTTCCTAGTTAAACTTTTCGATTTTCAACTTAAAAAAAGGCTGCAGTTCTCGGGAAGTTTTTTTCCTTAGTTATTATCAGGGAATAAGATTTATGTTGTGATTTTGATTTATCTTCATGCGTGTCTTTACTATAATGCGCAATTGTTAAAAGTCGTGTCGGGGCTATTCGAGACGCAGAATTGGCTCGACCCAAAAAAGAAAGTGGACCAATAAAACATGCGGGAAAAATCAAGAAAACCCCAAAAACTATTAAAAAAAAAAACGAAAAACTCCACCGAAGCAAGTAAAAGCACTAGGGATGGGAAATATCGATCGTGTCTCTTTCTAACTCACGAAAGTGACCGTTTAGCGTGAGAGATAGAGATCGATATTTCCCATCCCTAAAAAGCACTAAAAATTGCATAAGACAGCAGTCAAAACGTCAGGCGCGACCGAAAAATGTTTTACAAGAGTCGAGCGATGATAATTCAACGTAAAAATAATGAAATATGAATGAAAAGTAAATAAAAAAAGTAAAGTAAATATTTGTAATAAATAAAGTATTAAATAAAACTAACATCAAATATCTAAAGTTTTTGTTATGTGCTTTACTGCAAGTTGTCCCGAATAGCCCCTATATCTGCCCAGAATAGCCCCGCTATAGGGGCTATTCTGGGACAAATGTATTCATCAAGTTTTTCACAGAGCTAACAAAAGAAACTTGGTTACACCGGCAAACTATTATCACTGTTCTCTAGGGGAGGGTTTATGCTTTCCAGAGGTATATATAAATTGCAAAAAAAAGAAAGGTGTACTAACTAAAATCAGCATAATACAAAATCCGTCCCGAATAGCCCCGGTCTCCCCTAATTAAGGTTTTCTTAGGTTTGCATTAAAAAATTCAAAAACGTTGACATGCATATTTCGAAGATAATAAACAAAGTCAAGGAAATGTACAAACATTCTCTGAAATTTCACACATTCATATATTCACGATTTTATTTCAAAATATAGTCAATTGAAAAAATTCAAATTATAAAACCTCATCAATAGAATAACCTGAATCATGAACTCATATACAAAACAAAAGGTGGATGATAAAAAAAAACTTTCAACGCATTGAATACTATCCAATTACTAATAAATTAATTTCGTAAAAATAAACAAGTTTTTTATTTCTCTGAAAGTTCGAAAAAAACTCAGCTGTACGAGTAAAAATAACTTATTCATATTCTTATTGAAAATAGAACAATAGACAGTATCAATAACCAAAAATCTCTGAATGAACGAGTATTTCAGTGCCAGTCAATCACGTGAGAAGCATCGATTTTACTTTGGCGCAGCAATAATTCTATTTAGAACTGTTCGTTTACACAAAGACAATGTATGCAAAAAAAAACACGTGGACGATGACACAACACTGTCAATTTTGATGAAGTTTATAATTTTACTGTGTGGCAACGCTATTCCCACAACTACATGTGATGTATCCTTCAAAATATGTGTAATAACTTTTTGGATGATATATTTTTAACAATGAAATATGTAAACAGAATATAATAGTACCAGAATATGAGAGAAACGATTTAATAAGTGAATGATTTCAAAAGTATTATTAACATGTCTGGAATTGCAAATGATGCAAACAAATGTCGAAAACTATTGAAAGTAACTAAAATAAATAAATAACATTTTCAAATTGCGAATATTGATCAATCATTTTCTTTGACCAAGCCACTTGTTTTCCTCCTCGAATCTTTATACGTAAAAGGTATACGAAGCCGCTCGATAGCGAAATCAAACAAAAAAAACTCTCTTCAATAGAGGTGCTCTTGTGGTTGGTCGATACCTGGGCCAATATTGGTGCAACAGACAAACTATTTTATTAGCTTCGGGCATGTATTGTCCGGACTCTGTTTGCCCAACTCTTACTTTTGAACAATGCTATCTTTCTATTGACATATCCACGCTCAAAAAACTATGGCAAATTCGCTTTAATTGTTCCACAGCAACAAATGCAATAAAATCGTAAAACCACAAAGAGAGCGACGATTACTTTTGCCTAAGAAAAACAGTCGAGGTCGAAGGTTCATTTAAAACTCAAACAGAAAGGAAACTCCGATCGGGATAAAAGGAACGTTTTCTACGAAGAAATTACTCGAATGGGATCGTACTTCATTTTTTAGCGATAAACAATTATTTGTTCTACTTCTCCCTTTTTTTTAGTAGATTGACATTCCGAAATTGTGTTGTAACAGAGAATGATTTTTGGTATTGGAAAATTGAGTTGTTCAGGTACAAATATTGTAACTATTGGAAGATTGAAAAGCTTTCACAGTTTCGTGACCGAAACAAGAAGCAGTTATTTTTTAATTTCGTTTCTTGTGTTCTCATTTTTTTACAGTGTGGATCGAAAAATATTCCGATTTTTGATTTGAACTTCATTCCGAAGCATCGATAACGTTCGAATCGATTTATAATGTTTCAGCGTGCGTTAACATTCACTCGAATCACCAACAAGCCTGACTTAAATACGAAAATTTCCGAAGTAAATCCCCTGGAAAAACGAGAAACAAAGTGTTGAACGAGCGAACTAATTGGACAAAGCGTATAAGGTCTTTGTCCTCTGAAATTCCATTTCGAACAATTACAATACGGTGAAATTATAACATAGCTCTTCATAACTGCCTGTTGATGTGGTTTCACCTGAAATATGCAGCACGTATATCGATTCACAAGCTATTCGAGCTTGGCTTCACTTGTGCATAAAGCAAACCTATAATGAACGCCCGTATTATCGCGCTAACTGTAATGAAATTTATCAATTTCTTCACTGGCGAGATCAATAAAGATATAACGAATTTCATTGAACGATCTAGCCCGCTCACAATCCCTTTCTTTCGGATTGAAACGAAATTTACATCCCCGGAATTTACATTCTGCCAAGGATTAAGTTAAGCTTTTAAACACGCTCGAGAATTAGGTAAGAATATTAATGAGAACTTCGAATTGGAAATTCATAAACCCCGCCGATTCACGGGAATTCAATGTGAAAGCAGATGGGTTTCGAAAAGTCCCGTCACGAGAGAACGGATTAAAAACTCGAAATCTGCTTAGAAAAGTTTTGCATCGGGTATCATTTCGAACGTCGCATTTTTCCACGTATAGGATGTACAAAAAACGAGAGTTAAAGTTAGAGTTTTTAAATTAATTCAGAAGGGCTCGCGTTGCATAATGCAAAAGTTTCCTAGTTAATGGCATAGAGCTCAAATTACGTGCAACATTGATAGGGTCAACTGGGGTAATTGTGACACACGCTATTTTATACGTTTGAATTCGATAAAAAAAGTAATGTGTTGCGAATATTTATTTAAATTATTTTATTTATGATTTTTGAAAATAAACTATAAAGTATAAACTTTTATGTTTTTTAATTTTTCCACACTAGTCAAGGACTATATTTTCTTCAACTATGTAAGAAAATACCAGTTTTGCATCGCACAAGCGTGTGGAAAAGTGGTTTTTTCTGCAGCGGCATTGAATAAATATTTTTAAGTAATTACACCCAGCCGTTTTAAATCTTGTATGCACATCATTGGAGTAAAGGAAACATATGACACCATGCTAGAAAAAATGAACTCTGTCTATAAATCACAGTGCGTACGTCAATAAGACAATATCGGAAATTGGCGCGGCCTGCGGGCCCAAAAGGCCGGCACCCCCGCGGCCATCGAAGGTAAACGGAATTATCTCAATAATTTATCTCGCGAATTTATTGCCGTCCCATGCAAATGTATTTATTCACGATTCCGAGCGCGCACGGCTCTTTTATTGCGAAGCGTAGATCCTCGTGACAGCGAGCGTGTGTGTGGTTAAATATTCGTCGCGCACTTCCTACCCGAAGCCGTAGACGGTAATTTTCGGCCATTATAAAGCCACCACGCTTACGAAAATCGCTTTTCGCGGCTGTCGTTAACTGTTTAATGCGACGTCCCCGACTTTTCTGATAAGTATCGCTTCGCTTCTTGCGTTTCCGCTTTTCGGCTATGGCTTTATTACGCTTCGAGATACGACGTTGCAGAAAAAAATTTCTCTTTTATATACGGCATTGGCGACATCGCTGAAGTAGAAAAACATTTTTTGTCGAATTTTAGAGAAAATTGACCATTTCAGGTCAATTTTTTGCGTCGAAAATTGCTGTTTTCCAGGCAATGATGAATTGTGGTTTCACAAAAGCACTTTCGCAGAATTTTCTTGAAAGATACTATTACAGTTGAATTCGATGTAAAGTTCCTATTCCACGACATTTTTAACGTAAATGACCAATTTTCGTGATCAAATTCTGAAAAAAATAAAATACATGTCAATTTTTGAAAATTAACAAGTAAACTACCATTAAACATAATTTCAAATGATGTTGCCAACTACATCAAAAAATAGCGACTATCATTAATTTAGTGGATAAAAATGTGAAATTAGCTGATAAAGAATTCCAAAATAAGAATTTTGTAATAATTAAGAACATTTTAAGAATGAATAATTATCCTATAGAATTTATTAATAGACAGATTGAAAAAAGAGTAAAATTTTTGAAGAGGCACAGTAATGATGATCTGACAAAGAAAGATGTGACTAATAATTCTGATAAGAAAAATAAATTGATTTTACCATATATTAAAAATCTAAATGATGAATTAAAGAATATTCCTAACAAATTTGATTGCGTAATAATTAATAGAACTGTGAACAAATTAAATAACGCTATTATAAAAAAAGGTAAAGATAAAATTGGATTGATGGATCAACGATGTGTTGTTTATAAAATTAGATGTAAAGATTGTGAATTTAGTTATATTAGTCAAACAAAGAGAAACTTAAAAACAAGAATTAGTGAACATTAGAGAAATATTAAGTTGTCTTCTTCAAGTTTAAATATTTCATCTGAACATAGGTTACAAAAGAATCATGAGTTCGACTGGAATAATGTAGAGATTTTGGATAAAGAATTAAATTATTTCAAAAGACGTATTTCTGAAATGATTTTCATTAAGAAAACTGAAAGAACTCTTAATAAACAGGAAGATACAAGAAGTTTAGATTCGATTTATGATGGATTTTTGAGTATTTTATGATGCACTTAGATGTGGTGTTATCAAGCCTTTCAATGTGTTTATGTTTTAGATAAGATCGGTGATTTTATTTTATTTCGATTCGTTTTATTCAGTCTTATTCGATTTCTCCTGTGATTCACATTGATTTCACTTAGCCGTGAGTTGATTCAATTATGGCGCTTTTGTTTTAAATAGTAAAATCAACATTTCCTCGACTTTAACAAAATTTGTTAAGAAGAAAAATCATGGACTACGATTGTTTGTATTAAGAAATCGTTAGTTGGAGAAATATTGAATGTTTCAACAATAGCTATGGATTCTCTTTAATATGTGAGTAAATTTGAAGAAGACTTTTTTAGGTACTGGATTTTTTATATATATATTTATTGATATATATGAATTTGTTATTTTAGAATGTCATATAAGAAAATCCTGATGAGGACCTAGATATAAGGGTCGAAATATTGATCATTAAAAAAACGAAACAAGAAAAATTAGCTCTGTATGATCATTTACTGACTTTTTTACCAATTACAAAATATAACAGAACAAAAAGATGAAGAAAAAAGAACATTGTTCATTCGAAATCAAATGATCTTGTTTGGAGTTGTATGATAAGTTCAGTGTACCTTCAATTTTAAAAGTTAGTTAAGTTATTACATTTATTGTTCATTCATATTTCATTTTGTTTTCTGTTTTCCTATTCAATTTGTTTCATTTTTCCTGTCGACGTTTCGGTCTGAAATGTCAATCTATCATCAAAACTGAAAGACAGTTTAATCATTTTAAATACGACATAAACTAAGAACCTAAACAATAGTAGAGTGGGCTTTCTGGAAATATTGAATATTTATTGATTTTTCTGAATTTCGAAAATGTTTAAATAGTAAAAAGGTACGTAATAAAAAAGTTAAGGTATTTTATGAACTTTTTTCAAGCTGAATAATTTTTTTTATAGTGTTGCGATTCTGTTGGAATTATCAAGATGAAAAAATAGTTAAAAAGATATTTTATAAATTTTGCAGGGTTACGAACATTTTGTAAAAATTTACAATCAAAATTCGATTATTAAGTAGCATTCATTGAAATTTTTTTTTAGCTTTGAATATTTTTATAATAAAATGAAAAATGTCATTATACATCTTTCGAAGAAATTGATGCTAAACACAATATACAAAGTTTATTATCATTTTCTGAAATTTTTTACACATTTCATGAACTGTTAGAAACTTTAAATAATATTTCGAATTTTCATCGTTTTTATTTTACAAAAATGATCAAAATTTTAAATACATATAACACAAATTATTCAAGACATTTTAGAAAAAATTTTTGAATGTACTGAAGAGTTCGTAATTTTTCGAAAATAAGAGTGTTTCAAATATTCGTTTAAAAATTTAAAAATATCATGTTTACATTTTAGAAAAATATAATAAATAACATTATATATATACAGAATTTATGAACTTTTCTTAAAATTTTATAGATTTATCGAGTCCATAGGATTGTTTTGTATAATTTTCAAGAATTTTCATCTTTTTGAGTACAAAAAAGAAACTTAAAAAATTTCTGAATTTCATCAAAATTAGTACAACACTTCAATTGTAAGATTCTACATTATTTTTTAATATTCTCCAAGTTTTCCGGATATTCATTTAAAAATGGAAAAAAACATAATCATGCACATTCTGAAGAAATATTATTAAAAAAAACAGTCTATAAAATTCATGGACGTTTTTTGAAAGTATAGAAAATTTTCAATTTTTTTACAACAACTAAAAATTTTCAAAATTCAAAACGCTTTTTAAAATTCCGAACATTTCAAAATTTCGATCTCGATTCAAACTATTTAAAACTTGCAAAATATTCATAAAAACTTACCTGTCTCACTGAGACTGTTTCATATTATTTGATACATCTGAGGATTTTTTAATTTTCAATAAAAAAAAAGATGGAAAATGTTATCAAGCATCTTTTGAAAAATTAAAATAATAGATACTCATTCCATCCTTCGACCAGATGCTTAAGCCTTAAATCGAGTTCCGCCGCTTCTGACAGGAGCTTATAGTTAATTATTAGTCGTATAATGTTTCCTTACACACTTCCATTTTTTCATGATTTCCCCTTCATTTTACAAGGCCACTGTAATCATATCACTTTCCCACAATTTTCTGGTTCTTCATAGTTACAGTTTTTCATTCCCCAAAACCTTCGAGACCCATTTTTTCAAGTAATTTTCCATACCTTTCATGTAAAAACTGTAAAAACTTTATCAAAAACACCAAAAATTATTCAGAATTAGCGAATAAATAATTTATTCCAAAACAGCATACACTCAAAAATGTGAACAACGAAAATCGTGATTACAAAACAAAAAAATTACTTGTTGTAGACAGTCATTACTTCGTTCTAACTTCAAAGAATTTCTCACGAAATATATGATCGATGATTCATCATAATTATTCTAATTCATTTTCAAGCGGCGCCAGATCAAGAGACGAAACTCGATATCAAGTCCAGAGATTTTTACACTTAAGCGAGGCGAAAGCTCAAGCCAAACGATACATCGTTTTGGCCAACTCGGATCGCGTGGCTCACGTGGATACGGATCTATGCGAGGCTCGCTCAACCTTCTAATAAGGGAGTAAGGATCGTGGATTCCAGGCCTCCCCATTATCGATCTACTAATCTCAAAATTGGGTGTTAAATAAAACATGATTGGCCGATCTTCGACTGTGTTTGTTCGTGTCGAAGGCCGACATTTTTACGCCAGTATCGATGTGTATCGAAAATTAGGAACGTAGGTGGGAAACTTGGTGTTACATTTTTGCATTTAATTTGTATTCTCGTAGGAATCGCGGGTTATCAGATTTCGCACGCCTTTTCTCACGTATTTGATGACCATCTTTTCAGACCACGATTTTGGCACATTGAATAATTTAAATTCGTTAGAATTTTTAGTGTGAAAGATGTCAGATTTCGGGTTTCTGGCAAAAATAATATCAAGTTCATGTTTTTTTTAGTAACGTTCTATTGAATTATTTCGAAAAAGTAAATGATAAATAACAAAAATGAAAAAAATGTATAAAACAGTATATTGTTAGTTGTTAATAATTGCATTTTTAATTAAATGATTACTTATTTATCAAATATTTGTTATAAATTTTTGTACATTAAATATTTTAACTTCGTCAGAATTTTCAGTGTGAAAGCTTATCAGGTTCCGGATTTCCAGCAATAATAATTTTAGGTTCATGTTTTTTTTCAGTTACGTTCTATTAAATTATTTTATAAAGTGTATGATAAAAACGGAAAAAAAAATTTTTTTTTTAAGAAAATTGTTACTTGGTCATAATTGAATTTTTCATCGAATTATTATTTATTTATTTCTGAAGTAAAGTTCTTTAAACTGTAATAAAATGATTGTTGCAAATTTAGTATAGCAACAATTGATATAACAATAATTGAAATTAAAAAATAACATAAATATGACAACTAATGTTCAAAAGAGTTACAGGTGTTATACTCTTAAAACAAAGATATAACAAATATAAATGGCAATTGATTCACGAGAAACACAAATATGAATGAAAATCATGATCAATATTATGTTTTTAATTCCAGTCATTTTTTACTGACATTCATATAATCATGTCTCATCATTTAATATCATCACTATAAATTTTGTGATTGTTAGGTGGACAATTATTTTTTATAAATAAATATCATATCAGATTTTCAGATACATCAATTAGTTATAAATAGATAAAATAAATATAAATACAGCTAGACAGAAAAAAAGTTCATCATTTTAAATACTCCCACCACTGAAATTTTCACTTTGATCAAGCAACTTCAGGTACTTTAGGTTGTTTACAGGCCTGAAGATAGCAATCAAAATGGTTGCCCCCATGCTGCTATCTCCTTTGTAGGTTAGGGTACGCTGACTTGTGTATATATATGTCGATAAAAGCATTATAACGAGATGTTTTGATATAAATTTAATTTTTAATATAAAATATAATATTTTCAAAAATTTTTCAGCATAAGCGGAATGTATCTAAACTTCCCCCAATTAAAAAAAACATAGTTACTCAAAAAAAATAATGTTCATATATGTGGGGTTACGCGAGAAAACGGACCTAAATGAGAAGTTTTGTTGGGTTCGTTCTCCATCTACTATAGATTGGAGAATGAACCTAACGAAATTACCTAGTTAGGTTCCTTTTCTTGTGGAGCATCACACATATATATCAAGTTTGTATTGTTCGTCAGAAGAATATAGTTATTATATTCTGGATATTAGTGTTATTAAGTTTGGATTTAATAAGCGGGTAGAAATGAATCTACCCTTGTTGGCTGTAATTCTCCTACACACTTGTAATGTATGAGCTACAGGCCCAGCTTATAAAAAAGTGCAAGAAGATCTCATAGTGGACCGTCAAACATTCTAAACATTCTAAGCTTCAAACAACAGTTACCAATAATTACATATAGTATATAGTCATATTATGTAGATTTGATTATTAACAGAACTAATGATCTAAAGTTAATAAAAAAAAAATTGATGCCTCATAACGGTCGCTGGCTCAAAATATCTGCTTTCAACAATTCTATGAATTTGAGAAAAAGTTCTGTCGCATCCATCTAGAGGCATGTGAATGAATTTCGGGATCTGAGCGCAGCAAAAAAATCCAATATGGCCGCCGCGGGAAATTTGAAATTCATATATGTGACAAATGTAAATATCTCATATTTCCCGCAGCGGTCATATTGGATTTTTTGTGATTTTTCAATTGTGACGAAGGAAGATTGAGCTACACCAAAATTTACCAAAGTTTTTTTCGTACTTTTCACAAAACTCAATATCAAAAAACACACGGCAGAAGTCAAACTTTGCGTGTGATTTTAAAAAGCAAAAGTGTAAAAACAAATACTACAAAGAAAAAAAAAACAAAACAAATAGATACAAATTAAGGAGAAAAATACGAGTAAATGAAAAAAATGAAACATCAGTGATTTTGAAAAATAAAAAATTGAAATTAAAAATAACAAATTTGAAATTTAATTTGAGTTTCACTTCTCTTGCACAGTTTGAAGTTCAAGCACACGATTCAAGGTTTGATGCAAGCGATGCAAGAGAAGTGAAACTCAAATTCACAAAACGTCGAAGAGATAAATTTAGAAAACTCTGGAATATCAATAGCCTTGAAAGGAAACCCTGAAATTTTTAGATCGTTCAAATTTATTCTGTTCAAATAAGAAACTTTAATTTTGTGAGTTTTTCCTCCAAGTTCCCTTTTCACACACACTTTCAAATGTAGGAAAATGAAATAAAGGCGCTACAGTTCAAATACTTCGGAAACTTTTCGGAAAACTTGTATTCTAAATTAAAATAGAAAAAGTTGATTTGAATGGACAAAGATTCTCAACCATATAAAAAAGCATTTGATAATACTACATGCAATTAATTAAGAAGTTGGCTTAAAAACAATTCTTAAAGGAAAATGTTGAAACATTTCAAGAAAATTCGATGAAGGAGCTTTTTTTTACAAGTGTGAAGTTAATAAAACGAGCCGAAGGCGAGCTTTGCAATCGCATTCACTAAAAAAGTCCTGCATAAGTGAAGTACTATATTTTTTCCAACACTACGAAAATTTTAATCCAAAACCTGGATGAATCTTCAAGGTATTCAAGAATTGAATACAATTTTTAGGAAACAATTATTGTTAATTATTATGAAAGGTCGAGTTATTAAACAAATTCATTTAGGATAAGCGTGTGAGCCTACATTTACAATATTTACATACAATCATTTACAATTTCGAAAAATATTTATAATCCTAAGCTTCTCGGAAAAATATAAATTAGAAATTATCATAAATTTTATTCAAATAAATTATTATATGATGAATTCATAAAATTAATATTTTATTATTTATATATGTATTGTATTATATAATTATATTAATAATTTCATTAATAATAAAGTTATTATTAGAAAATAAATTAAATTTTACCAGATTTCATCTGTGTATCAAAATATAATCTTTTTTAATTTATCTGAACAAATCCTTTGTTTTACTTCTAGAAGAATTATTCATTTATGCATTATTGATTACTAGAGATCTGGCGCAGTTCACGGAATCATATCTTGTAGAATCAATCTATTTCAATCAATTCATAAATATTTTAAAAACAGAAAATAGGTTATCTCTTTGATCTTATTAATGCAGATAATTATAATTTACTGTAATATGCACATTTCATCAAGAGAACATAATTTTGGATGATGAAAAATACTTTTCCATTATGAACAAAAACAGACAATCAATTTTCCTTATTCACTCAGAATCAGAAAAACCTTTATTTTATTTCCAGTGGCAAAAACGTATGATTCTAAAGTCGTAACCAGGACTTGAGAAATTAAAAAACAAACGCTCGTACAAGCGAGGAAATGTAACTCGGATTTTATACACTCGTGACACAATCCATTGTGTGAAGAAGTTGGGAATAAATGGGGAACAACCTAAAGGCAGGCCGCGCACCTGTCTGAATCTCGAATAACGCCAAGAAAAACACGAAAGGAGCAGCCCCACGAATTCGCACTCTGTGCAAGCGTGTACGTATCTGCAAACAGAAGACGAGGGATATCTCGGAAAGAACCGGTTCCTTGCAAGGATCGTGAAAGGATACGTAAATAAGGTTTCTTTCCTAACCGATACTTAAACTCATTTCGAGCCAACGGTTCGAAAAATAAAACAAGCGAATCTCGAAAATACCGTCTGGATTGGCAAATCAAAACAAGAAAGGAAAGTTGCTCTTTCGATCGGGATTCAGAACTTTTGAAAAATCACAAAAGCTGTTCCTGAAATTTTTCCAACATTCAGACTGAGTATCCATGAAGGTACTGGATAGAAGGAAAATAGAAAAATATCTGGGAAAAGTTTGAAGATTAAAACGCATAATTCAAAATGTCTATTGGAATTTTGAAGTTACAGTGGATTCCAGTAGTTTTTTAATCACTGAATTTCGATAACGATACTTGGTTAAAGTAATTTCAATCTGAAAATTAATCAGCGATTTCCATACAAATATTCAAAAGTATTCAAAATCTATAGGTATTTAAATTCTAGAGCATTGAATACTAGATACTGATCTATAATAATACTAAAATTCTATCAAAATAAAAAATATTCTTTGAAGTTTCATGAATATTAAAAAAAAACAGAAATACTACACTCAGAATAAGATGCCTCACTAGGCCACGGGGAAAAAATTTCTTTTAAAATGAGTTGACTTAGAACTGTCAATACTCATTGTTCTACTCATTGTAATAATTACCACATTCGTTGTACTGAATATATTTTGTCGGTTCCTTTCATAAATTCATTGAAAATAATGTAAAATTTCAGAATATTATGATCTATAGCTTAAAACTGTAAGTGATTTTTCGTTTTTGTATAAATTATTATTCTCGCACAGCACTGATGTTCGTTCGGACATCAGTGCTGATCGTTCGGATCGTATCCGATAGTTCGAATCTCAAATGAGACTTTCGTGGGACGTTCGCGGGATTCATCTGGGACTTCTCAGGGATGTTTCTGGGATCTATGAACGAGCATTCGGATTCGATCCAAACGGTCGTTCGGATCTTACCCGATCCGAACGGTCGTTCGGTTCGATCCGAAAAATTTTCCGAATCGTTCTGGCAAATATAAATAAATAATATTTAATTGGTATCGCGATACCTTCATTATTATTAAATAACGCTGTGCGGTAACAGCGAGTTTGAGGCGTTCATTTAAATTTTTCATATGCTGGCCGACTGTAACCAAAACTCCTGAAAAACATGAAAAAACCTGAAAAACATTTAAAAAAACCTGAAAACCATGAAAAATACATTCATACCATGAAAACGTATGAAAAACCACCTTATGAGAATTCGGTTTTCTTATAAGAATTGTATAAGGCCTCCTTATAAGGCTTAGACCATATAGTACATGGACTGAGCATTGCCTATCTCTCCGTAGAAGCTAGTGTGGTCCCAACATAGGAGGCTGCCATTATGGCTAAGTTTCAG
>JAPYZL010033689.1:0-23891 GCA_030522825.1 Platygaster orseoliae | reverse complement strand
AAAACCCAAAAAATTCGTGCCGGGGCATTTAGGGACGCCAAAATATATTTGCAAAAAAACCATTGAAAAAGAAGAGTCAAGCTCAAAAAAGAAACCAGTAAGGAAGCAACCAGCATGCAGAGGACGTCCAAAGACATACCAGCGAGAATCTAGCGACGTAAATTGAAGATTTTGTATACATGAAAATTACATGCAAGTGTTAAAGTCGATAAAAAATCCAGTGACAACAAAAAAATACTTTTTTGATTTTTTAACTTTTGTTCGATGATTGAAGTCAATAAAATGTTGAACACAAAATATGCCTTGAAAACATATTTTTCAATTTTAATGACATTTTTTTTGCTTCTAAATGAAGTGTCCCGAAATGCCCCGGTACCGGGGCAATTAGGGGCGATCTGCACTTTTAACTGTTTAATAAATATTATTTATAATATCACAAATTGAAAATCTTGTTTAGAGGGTTCAAGCTTTCAGAAAATATATGTTGTTCAACAAAAACCATGTTAATGAATTTGTAAAAATTTACAATGCAAAAAGTGTCCCGAAATGTCCCGGTCTCCCCTACATCATTTCTATCAATCTTATTGATCATCACTCGTCTTAAATTTTTCAATATCCAAGTCCCTTGATTCCAAATAAAAGGCATCTTGTTATTACAACAAATATTGAATCTTCAAGTCTCGTACTCGTAATTTATAGTCGCAAAGTTATTTATTGTCGGCCCGAGAAATTCCTTCGAAGAACCGACGACGGCTTCTTTTTTTAATTCTGGAACAGCGCTTTGATATTCCGCAACGTTGCAGGAGGTGGTGCCTCTCACCGCGAGAGCCTCCGTGGGTGGTGGGACGTAACACTCAAATCCTCAGATGCATTAATAAAAGATTTGTCAGTTTTACATTGACAGCGACCGGTCCGCACCCCCCCCCCCCTCCTGCAGTAAAATAAACTAATTTAATTCCAAAATTAATTCTCTGACACCTTTTAAAGTTCAACTTTGAGAACTCTGAATGTTCTACCAGAAAGAAAAGATGTTTTTTCTACAAATTTTTTAACCTTTTTTTTAATTGATGGAGAAACGAGATTGTTGGATAATTTTTTATTAAAGATACGCTTATGGACTTGTTTGTAATTCTATGGAAGCAAATTGAGATTTTCCATTCAAGTGGATGCAAAAACATTATCTTAATCAAACGTTTTCCGGAAACAGTAATCATAAGCTCATCTTTATTCCGACGAGACTGGATCATTTAATGACGAGGAAATTCTATAAATCAAAGCAGCCGCTCCGAGCGATTTTTGTATAATGAAATTGCGCGGAGCGGGCACGACTCACGTGCTCTTAGGAAAAATAGAGATACTGGTCTCGAGTTTGAAAAACGCAAAGTGAAAACGCGATCCTTTGGGTGAGATGAGATCGGGGAAGAAGTTGCCTCGAGCGAGTAACGAAAATTGAGAAATGAAAAGAAAGTTGGAAATGAGAATCGGAAAATCGGTATAGAGTTTGAAAGTTAATATTTCAAAATTTTATGGTTGATTATGAATTTTCATCGTTTTTGAAGAATAACTGTTTTTTCTTCTGAGTTTTTTATTCTAAATTTTAATAAGTTTGTTTATGGTGAGTAAAAAACTGTATACTCAAGTGCAATTCAGTAAATGAGTGGAGTGATAAAAAATTGTTTACTTCGTTGGAAGATATTTAAAAAATTATCTGAAATTTGTTGTTTTGAGCAGTTTTTAGAATAAATACTTTCAGAAATTCTAACAATTTTTTTTCTAGGATTGTTACAAAATTTTATTAAAATTGTAGCCTAATTATTGAGGAAGCTCATTACTCAAACATTTAAGTTTTTGGGAGTTTATTTTTGCCAGTTTATTTATTGCCAGAACACTATCTTTTTCGGAATTCTAAGACTCTTTTAAATTAACAAGACACTTTAATTATTTTTTTATTCAAATTCCAAGATACTTTAAAACGCCTAAGACATTTCTTGAAGTGCCTTATAAAAAATTCGAAGACACTTCTCGAAGTCTCTGAAAGACTTTACAAAGTTCCTCATTTTGAATTTGAAGACCTCTCAAAGTATCTTTTCAGGAATTCTAAGACACTTATATGAGTGTCTTTTTCAAAATCAAGATATTCAGAAATGTCCACGACCCTGTAGAATGTCTTATAATTGTACTGTAACATTGTAGCTAAATTTTAAATTCATTAATATGAATTACAATAACATTATCACTTGTATTGTAACATTGTGATACGTAAAAATAATACGTAGTATTCACACATATATATCAAAATTGTCTTTTTTTTCTAGGTCAATGCTTTTCACTGTTTATAAAATTAACTCGACAAATCAATATATTCTTCCATCTTCGCCAAAATCACTCTTCACTACAAATATACTACTATTTCCATAAATTTATCAAAATAGGACTCTGGACATGCCACTGTATACACATATGCGTTGAATGGACTATTTATTATTCATCCAAATCAAATATTTGAAAAAGGGAGTGCTTCCCATATTTTTTCATAGAATAATAATAATAACCATGCAAATTGTTACGACACACATACTATTATTAAACTGTAACTATCCTGTGCCTCTATTTCTGCTGGTTTTTATGTTTCGACGGTTTTTCATGCATCTGTAATGAGGATCAAGATAGTTGCCACCTTGGCCGAGCGCCGGATGTGCCTCGGGCGCGGGCACTATCTAGTTATATACGTTGCTATAACTATATACTCGGCGGCTACAAGTCGAAACCTGCACGGCTGGCAAGGTCGAGGAACCTGGCTATAACGTTATGTCCTTCTCGATGAACGCGAATATCTTCTGCAGCGAACGAGCTGCGACCCGTCGTCCTACGACGAAACAGTTTGCACCGCTCTCCAGCCGACTCTTTCGACTTTTTGCTTTTTTTTCCTATTTTAAACGGTTCGAACGTAACCTGCCAGCTTTATTGCGCTTTACAACGTACACCGAGCGAATTGCATGCCAATTGAACGCGAAAATCGATAGCGATTGGTGCCATAAACATAATTCTTGCGTTTTTCAACTTTTTCTGACGTTACAGAACTGCGTCTTTGCTATTGATTGTGGTGTAGGGTTTGGGTAATTTGCAACGAATTTGATGCGACGGAAGTGGTTAATGCAACTAAAATGCAGGCAGCGGAAGTGTGTAATGAAAATGAAGTGTATGAAATGGAAGTTTATGCAAGGAAAGTCTATTAAATTGAAATGATAATTTAATATCAAATTTGTAGTCGTAGTTTTACGTAACGGCACAGATTTTCTGTGACATCGTTTAATTTTTTTACTCTGATTTTCAGAGGCGTAGGCAAAAATGATTGCATTTATTTTTGAGTTAGTGAAATTCAGAATCCTTAATTCTATTTAAATTTGAAAACTAACATAAAACCATTTGTTACGTCCTTTACATTTCAAGAAGTACATTTTTCATCATTTTCACCTATTTTCATTATTTTTTGTTCTTATTTTTATTGGTGACTTCATTTTTAAAAGTTATTTTCATTAAGTCAACGCATTATTTTGTTGTTATTTTATATTTCTACATATTGAAACATATTTAAGAAAATATGCATTTTTAAATGATTCCGTCCTTCCAAAGCATGAAATTTCTTTGAAGGTAATAATTTTCAAATTAGGACATTAAATACTGTTCAGTCATTAGGTGTACTGAAAAATGTGGAGTTTATTTTCTTGTACATTGGCATGGGAAACGGAACCTTATCGACTTTTTTCTTCATCGCTTTGTCACGCATATAGGACTTTCGCTGCGGCGAAAAAGGAGACGACCCGTTACGTGGGTCGACCTTTCCCCGCTTGAAATAAGCATTATGTGCTTCAGGATTCGCGAGAGTTTGTTCTCGTCGCGCCCAACATTCCGCAGGCGATAAATCTCATGGGTCTTGAGCGAATGTTTTTGAATTTTGAAAAATAAACTAGTTTTTTGAATTTGAAACAGCGTTTTTTGACCTAGCTATTAGTTAATATGGATTTGTACAGGTAAAAAATGTCCTGCAAAATTAGACAACTTTGGTGGTATATCGAGGAAGAAGGAAGAAATGAAGATTTCGAAATTTTTTTGAATTCCAAAAAGTCGAGAAATATTTTTGGTAACTACTGTAATTTATGGCGATTTCAAGGATATTTTCGTTAAGTTTAAAGAAATAGCTGGAAAACTTAGATTCTTTCTGCGACCAAATTTTTTGAGAAACTCGCTTAATTTCTATAAAATTTCGCTATCATTTTGGAAAAAAAAATTGTTAAAACTTTTACAATATTTCAACGAAACAGCAAAATTTCAAAGAATTTGCGAATTATTTTTGTTAACTCTAATAATTGCAATTTTCAAAATGTTCGTAAATTTGCGAAATATGGCAAAAATTTACTGTATAAAGTCAAGATTTTCGAGGGAAAAAAACTGAGGATTCTCAAAAAAAAATTCACACAGCAGCAAGTTTTAAGATAATTTTTTGGAATTCCCAAATTGGCAAGCTTTTTTTTTTGTAAATTAACTCTTCAAAGCTTGAATGTTTAAGTGATAAGCTTCCTCAATAATTAAGCTACAATTTTAATAAAATTTGTAACCATCCTAGGAAAAAAATTGTTAGAATCTCTGAATGTATTTATTCTAAAAATTGCTCGAAACAACGAATTTCGAATAATTTTTTTAAAATCTTCCAACGAAGCGAACAATTTTTAATCACTCCACTTATTTACAGAATTTCAATTGAGTATACAGTTTTTTACATTTCATTATAAAAATAAAAGAAATGAAGATTTTGACATTTTTTTGGATTCGACTGAACAACAAGTTTTTGAATAACTTTTTTTCAATTCTTAGAATTCGAGAAACATTTTTGGCAACTACTATAATTTATAGCGATTTTAAGAATTTTCGTAAAGTTTAAAGAAATAGCAAAAATTAACCCTGGAAAACTTAGATTCTTGCTGCTACCAAATTTTTTGAGAAACTCACTTAATTTCCATAAAATTTCGCAACCATTTTAGGAAAAAAATCCTAAAAAAATAGATCCCTAAAAAAAAAATAGAAAGTGTCTTCGACGTTAACAAGTGTCTTGGAATTCTGAATATGACACATTCAAGTGTCTTAGAATTTCAAATAAGACACCTTGAGAAGTGCTTTAGACGTTTCTGAATATCTTGGAAGTTTGAAAAAGACACTTGATAAAAGACTAAGACATTTAGGAGTGTTTTGAAATTCCGAAAAAGATACTACAAAAAGTCTTCAAATATCGAGTAAGGCATTTTCTTAAGTGTCTTAGACGTTTGAAAGTGTCTGGAAATACAAATAAATCACCTTTAGAAGTTTCTTGGAAATTCAAAAGTTCCTTCTAACTCCGAATAAGACATATTCAAGTGTCTTTGAAATTTGAATAAGACATTTTGAAGAGTGTCTTGGATATTCGAGAGTGTCAAAGAATTTCGAAAAAGACACTTCAAACTGTCTTAGAATTTCAAATAAGACATCTTGAAAAGCGTTTCGTACAATATTTCTATATATGTTGGACCTTTAAAAAAGACACTTTGTTTCAAAGTGTCTAAGACGTTTGAAAGTGTTTTGGAAATTCGATAAAGATACTTCAAGAGGTTTTCAAATTTCAAATAAGGCTCTTTCTGAAGTGTCTAAGAGACTTCGAGAAGCGTGTGCAAATTTTGAATAAGACATTTGAAGAAGTGTCTTAGAAGTTTAAAATTGTATTAGAATTCCATAAAAATACCCCAAGTAATGTCTTGGAAATTTGAAAGTGTCTCAATATTGTGAATGAGGTACATTGAAGTGTCTAAGAATTTTAAATAAGACACTTCAGCAAGTGTCTTGGATATTAGAGAATGTCTAAGAGTTCCGAATAAGACACTTGGAAGTGTCTTAGAATTTTAAATATGATATCTTGAGAAGTGTTTCGTACAATATTTCTAAATATATTGGACCTTTAAAAAAGACACTTTGTGGCAAAATGTCTAAGACGTTTGAAAGTGTTTTGGAGTTGCGATAAAAAAATTTAAAGAGGTTTTCAAATTTCAAATAAGGCTCTTTCTGAAGTGTCTAAGAGACTTCGAGAAGTGTGTACAAATTTTGAATAAGACATTTCAAAAAGTGTCTTAAAAGTTTAAAATTGTATTAGAACTCCAATAAAATACCTCAAGTATGTAGTGTCTTGGAAATTTGAAAGTGTCTCAATATTCTGAATGAGGTACATTGAAGTGTCTTGGATATTAGAGAATGTCTAAGAATTCCGAATAAGACACTTGGAAGTGTCTTAGAATTTTAAATATAACATCTTGAGAAGTGTTTTAGACATTTCTGAATATCTTAAAACTTTAAAAAAGCCGAAATTCATTGGGTGGGGGGGGGGTATGAAGGTAGGGGGCCTATTTTCCATCCAAGGCAGATTATATTCGTGAAAAGTTCTAATCGTTCTATCGTTCTAAGCTCTATCGTGGTACGATCTAATGAGTAATTTTTTCAAACTTCGAAATATAAAAAAAAAATAATAAATTTAATTTTAGTTTTGAATTCTTAAGGCGAATCGGAAGTCATTCTCTTTTCGTCCTTCTTCCTCTCAGCTAGTTCCTATTTTATCCGTCTCTCTCGCACTACAGTAGGTTGCAAGTCGCGTTTAAATTCAAAGTTTGCGAAATATGACGCGAAATTCAAAAATCATCAGTTGAATAAAAAATTTTATGTGGCAGGATTTTACTACCAGAGCATAATTATTATGCTCTGGTAGTAAAAAATATTTGTTGGAGCAACAAAATAAGAAGTGATTGCTGCAAAAAAATTTGTCGTATCAGGTTGTAGTTATAAAACAGCACATTTTTCCGTTGCTACAGCAAATCTATTATTCGTGCGTGGATGAATTCTGACTCGGTGCGAGAATCTCGAGGCCAAGCGGCAAACGGGGAACAAGAAACGCAAGCACTTCCGGTCTCGATGCTGCTGGGAATACCGGTGTTTGCCCTTCTGAATTAGCGGCCACAATTATCGCGTCTTATCTTGAATTCCTGGGCCGCGGGCTCGCGAAAGTGACGAACGTTCCGATCGAAATCGCGCCGGCATTATTCTCCCAGCGTGCACGGCTATTCTCCGATTTCCTAACAATCGTTTACGAGCGCGGCAATTACGCATTCCTCGGATAAGAATCGGCGGTTTATCGCGGAAGGGTTTGGTTAACACGGGAATCTCGAAGTGATAAATGCATTCCAAAGTTATCAGAGATTTTCGTGGCCTCCGAGGACGTTTTTTATGTCTCTTGCACGCATTTTTTATATTCATTTTTGTCTCGTTTTTGATATTAGTCTTTGTTTGAGTTTCATATTTGCATATCGGGTTTTGAAAGTTGGTAAATAGTCTTACAATTAGTTCAGATATTTAGGGAAAATTATGAATATCTTATAGATAGCTAGATAAGCTGGGATTTTTGTGTGTTTTTCTGAGTTGGAAGGATTTTTGGCATTTTTTCGGAGTATTTCAGGGAAAAGTGATAACTGCATTCCAGAATTAGAATCGTACAATTTATTGTTCACTAAAATAGCGTTATGGTTATTTTTTGAACTACCCAAAATTCAAATTCGATAATGACAACTCTTTTGCAAAATTTCTCTAAACATAATCACGTTGTAGGACTCACGTGTTTTCCCTCGAGTTTTTCATCATTACAATCACTTTCTTTACCGATTTTTCACCTTCTCTTATCTATTGTCTCGCGAGGTACTTTCATCGTGGGCGAAAATGCACTTTCCTCGAGAAAAAACGCAAGTGTGTCAAGTGGAATTTCGTGTTGTCTCATGTCGTGACGAAACTTCATTCACCGCTTATTTCTCAATGGCAACCAAGCGGAACCATTTTCTCATTGGCTTATTCGCATCGTTTCAAAGTCGCCTCCGGTCGAAACCGAACGACCCTCGCAACAAGAGCGCTATTTATTTTTTTCAAACTCCGTGAGAAAAGTGCTCATTTTCCTCACACTCCACAAAAACCAAATTCACCTACATTTTACAAAAGTATGTCCTTATAATCATAGAAGATATTTCCAACTTTTTATAAATTTTGAAACTGCTTCAAAAAACCTTCAGATTAATACTTTTAAAATCCATAGTTTTTAATAAAATTTTCCATGATAAATCTAAATTCTTTTCCTGCGAAACGTTTATTGTTTGCACTTTCCTCCTGACCGTTAAACGTTTTGAACTCTGTACTAATTTATTGAGACACGTTCAACCGGAGTGAAACCGCAGATAAACGAGAAAAATCGAGCTGGTTTTTTAAATCGCGAACGGAGAACGGAATGCCCGCGCGAAAATAGTCATGAGCAAAGTGGTTTTGCACGACATCGCGGCTTCTAAACCGCTCCTCATTAGCCGGTTTCGTCAGCGATTTCATTCTCGAATCACCCATTGTCCGAAACCATCTCGCAATCATTCCGACCTTACAGAATAATCGAGTGCGAGACTAGTTAAGGCTTCGTTTCTCACATTGTATTTAATTGCAGGGTCAATTTACCGTCAATTAGATAGATTTTTTAAAAATTATCACCTTTAGGTTGATCATTCGGTACATGAATTTACTTACATTCGAGGTTTATTATTTTTTTTATTATTATAAACAGTTTTTTCATAATTTTAAATTTTTTCTTTCCATTTAAATAGGCTAGACAATTTAGGCAAGTAGGTAGAAATCAATACACTATTAAAATTCAAAATGCAATTCTATTGTTCAAGGTACCCAACGAGTGAGCAAAAGAACAGGAAAAACAGCAGTCCTTACTTCGTCCCCTTACAAGAAGCAACTGCTTGACGTGAACGCTGAAAAAGCAAAAAAAGAAAAGAAGAAAATTGAGAAGCAAAATTCTAGAAAAGAAAAAGAAAATCTTGCAAAAAGAAACCCATTGGTACCCAAAAGAGGCTATGGCCGACCTTGAGCTCAGGCAAAATAAAGAAGCGGAGAAGTTTTGTTTCAGCATTTATATGCCGAAAATACGTAAGTCTCATTTTACTTTTTTCAACTACGAACTGGATGTAAAGTCAGATTAACACATGATTGTGCAGTGAATGGTACATCGTAGGTCAGGCAATTAAACCTCTACAAAGGGAACATGCAAAGATGTATAAATAATTGATACATCTTGATGTAGCAAACATGAATGACCAAAAAAAGTGTAAATTATTTGTTATCGAGGTCAGAAATTGCGGAATTTCTTTTAATTGTAAACGGCGATGGGAGAGGTTCCAAAAGCTGATTGTTGCTGGGCGAATTGCAAGAGCAGAGAGAGAGTTCGATGCGGCCGAGCGCGATCGAAGGCTGCAGTCTCTCGACCATCTGTTTCATTGGGTTCCCACGCTTCCGTCGCCTCTCCCCGCGAGTTTATAGCGAGGCGAGTCGCGGCCCCACCTCGCAGCTTCGTTTTATTCCATTTTATTCCATCCTTTACCACGTAAGAAAGTTCGCCGAACCAACAGATTCCATTCACTTGCTCGCCTCTCGAGTATCGCGGAAACCCGAGCACCGACTTGTGCACGCAATTAGCACTTTTTCAATCACGGCAGTCCAGAATTTTCATAATAAAAGAAAAATTCGATTTTCTTCGTTCGCCATTTTTTAACTGAAAATCGAAATATAATGGTAGATGTTATAGTATATTATATGGTAGAGGACCATTAGAAAATCCAAAAATGTGCGATTAGTACTTTAGAACGAGGAATTTCGTTTTTGAAATTGTTTCATTTGAAATTGGAAAATTTAGATTCCTCGCGATATTCGGAGTCAGTGTTTTCTTTGCCGTATTTGTGAAAATTCAAAATTGACGGAAATATAAGCGATTGAAATTATAAGCGCTAGGCCGTTATGAAAGAGGCTTAAGGGGGAGAAAGCCTACCTAAATGGCTGAAATCGGTCTCAAACTTTGCGCGTGGATTGCGGGAAAACCATAAATGATATGAACCCCAAATTTGGCACTAATGAAGTTTATTCAATATACTACAAGATGACATATGTTGTTTTGCAAAAATATTGCCTCGTTCGCGAATCCAAGCCTTCAAAGTACCACCTTCACATTCTACAGAGGCAAACGGTGGGACTTCTACAGCTTCGGGAACTTAGTATACAAAAAAAAATTTCATACAAATTTGTTATATAACTTTACTGTAACTTGACATTCTTGGTTTAAAAAAAAAAACTTTTAATCAAATTATAGCAAAAAAAGTAAAAAAAAATTATTTTTTTGTGTTGTTTTTTGCAAAAAATTGTTTAAACAAATTCTTTTTCGCAAATTCGGGAAATGTCAATTTATAGAGTGTTGTTGTAGGTGCAATATAAAAAAAAAAAATTTATGGAAATCGGTCAAGCTGTTCCTTCTCTACTTGTCCCACCGTTTTCGACTGCAAGTGAGACTTTGAAGGCTTGGATTCGCGAACGAGGCAATATTTTTGCAAAATGACATATATCACCTTGTAGTATATTGAATAAACTTTATTTATGCCAAATTTGGAATTTCTATCACTTATGGTTTTCCCGCAATACACGCGCAAAGTTTGAGACACGATTTCAGTCGTTTAGGTAGGTCTCCCCCCTTAAAGCGACATTGAAGCTGCTGTAGTGCGAGGGAGACACATGGAATAGAACGCGAATGAGCGGAAGTAGGAGGCGGAGAAAACAGCCACTGTGTCGCCTTAAGGCGATTCGTAAACTACTGTAGTGCGAGAGAGACGAGTATAGAACGGGAACCAGTTGAGAGAAAGAAGGACGAAAAGAGTCGCTAAATTTAAAGCTGTAATATCTTTTTTGATTTTGATTTTAGTGAAAAGTGGCAAAGGACTTTTCGACTCAGAAAAATAAGGAGAAAATTTCTGTTAATTTTGGTCAGTGGTTTCTATCCCCACTCCTCGTAAAAGCTTGTTTATTGGTTAAGCTTCAAACTTGAATATCTTGTTTGATTTTTAGTTTTTCGGAAAATGACAAAGGAAAATTTGTCTCAAATGTTTGCAAGGGATCTGCCATTTTTTTTTTGCATACGAGAATTTGGAACACCTTGTATAAACTAACTATATTAACTAATATAAAATAAAAATTAACTACTTTCTTCAGTGCAGAGGAATGGCGCTCCAGTGCTATTTTCTTGTGATGAAACGAAAAATAAAAAAATGTTTATGGTGGGGGAAATTGAAATTGAAAAATGAAATTGAAAAATTTATGCCAATAAATCTACTATATTTCGATAATCTTTACTGCAATAAATATTTAGAAGAATGTACAATATTTTAGACTGATTCCACAGTACAATTCAGTATTGTAATCATCACTGTATTTTTTTCTCAGTGAAACTTCTAACATGAATTTTAATTCATCTTATCCGAGATATCTCAAAATTTATCTTGCAGCATGCAAATCACGTTCTTCGACTCGCATCAAATTTCACTCGATCGAGTTCAATAAAAAATGGGTTCCGGCCATAAAAGTGGCCACTTCCTTCCGCTCAGCATCTCATGAAAAGGGCTCGAAACAAGGCACTCGTCGCATCGAATTTCTCATCAGCGGTTAATGAATTCGAAAAATACAGCCCGATTTTTATAATCCGCATTATAAAGTCCCTCACAAAAAATCTCATTGAAAAAAACCGGAAGTTGTACATTTTTCGATCAATTTCCTTTACTGAGATAATACGAATACCTACAAAACGTTTATTGCCGGATCCCGTAATTTTCAGTCGTTTTTCATAGTAAAATTTACATAATCGCTTGAGTCGTTGTGTGAAAAATTTTTATGACGACTCTTAGACTGTATTTGGAATAAAAAGTGCACAATTCAAATGCAGAGTGTGACTTGGTTTTATGTCCGAAAAAAGAAATTTAAGAATTCCGAAAGTTTCATAAAATGTGCTATCAAAAAACTGCATCGAAATATTCCATGAGCTTTTACCAGTTTTATAACGGTATAGTACTATCGTTGGTGAATTCTTATTTTATCCAATTTTGAAAAAATACTGAAATTTTTAGTATTTATTTAATACTTTCAAACATAACAAACAACCCTTTTTTTCTGGCTTATAAAAAATTACCTCTAGAATTAATAAATTCCATGTAAATTACTAACATAATGTGTAATTATCCTATTTATACAATTTTAAATCTTATACACAATCATTGTTTATCCCATTTTTTCACAATGATTGTTTCTGTTCAACCCAGATACAAGACACAACGCGTCAACATTTTCATAATACTCGAGAACGTTGCAACAGTGGGAACTTATAGAATCTCATTTGCAAGTCTAATTTTCGACACAGTGAAACCAAGGAGAAATGCCTGCTTTTTTTTTGCTCGCGAGTTCACAATGCCCAGAACGTGCCTTTATTAAATAAAGAACACAACGGTTTTTTCAAAAGTGTTCCCATTGAAAACGACCGACGTTATTTGCAAAGTGTCTCGTCTACATATATTTTCAATCCCGAAAAATGCCCTAGACCTATTTCATTAACAAATAATAAACAATGAAAGTAGTTTTATTTTTTCAGAGTTTTCTATTCTGAAACTTATTGGTGTTAGTTTAATTTATTCTATTATTTATTGATGATAATTCAATCTTGCTGATTTAGGGTTAAGTTAAGGGATTTGTGACTTCATTATTCCTACTTTTATGCATGGTATTTGAACAAATATGTATAATGGTACATTAATAAATACTATATTTTAACAAACAGTATAGTATTTAAGCAGAGACTATATTATTTTATCGAATGCTGTAGTGTTTCAATAAAAAGTTTGTTTTTTGATAGATATAATGACTTTTGACTATATACTATTGTATTTGAAGAAATGTTACGATAATTTAAAAAATAATATAGTTATTGTATAAATAATACAATAACCAAACAAACAATATAGTATTTTAACTATTATCTTAAAATTTTGACATATCATATCGTGAAAAATCGTTCACAATGTACGTCCTTGTTTGTTTTCGATCAGAAAATAGAAGAAAGGACTTCTTTATCTGAATGGAAATAATCAGATCCACTTAATACGGAGAGCCTTAAAAAAATTTGGGATTCCAGAAGTAAAGTGAAACGATTGAGCGATAAAATACGTGCTTTTTTGTGAGTGGTCGAAGGGTGACGCGCATTCATTCCCTTTTTGTCCCTTTATCGTTCTCGCGGTCGATTGTTTGCATTCGGATCCATACATGACTAACGCCCGCATTGTGCTCCATAGTCGAATTGTATCATCATTTTCAACTGACAGTTGTTGGTTATATGAAATTCTATACTCATTTCTTTCAAAAACTTCACGCATTTTGCCTAACAAAAGAGTTTTTCTGATCGCCGTACATGAAATTTTGATGTATCTGATAATTTGAGACATTCAGTAGCCGATCTACGTGAGAATTGGGGAATTTTGGAATATTGAGGAATTCGGTTCTGAGATTTTTAGACTTCTAAAATATTTTGTTAGTATTTCTATCGCAATTTTGTTTTAATTATGTAGGAGGATTTTCAGGCAAAATTAAACTTCCAAGTCGGAACTTTTGAATCATGCGAAAAAAGAGTGGAATTAAGAATGGAAAAAAACGTTAAAAAACCGTTGGCCTGAGAATGTAGTCACCGGAAGTTGCGGTCGTATCGAAAAATAAGCATTCACTTGGTCGATGATGATTCGGGGCTTCCCGACAATGTTGCCGACTTTCAAAGCCAGCGCGATTTCAGGGTGGGATCACTTGATTTATTTTTTTAAACAAAGTAATTTTGAACTAATTTTATTCTTCCGAAGGATTTAGTTTATTTTTTTCTTCTGCAAACGCGACTTTCCAAAATTTTACATGGGTTTATTTTGGTATGCTTGTAGTTAAAGTTTTTAACGATTTGTAAACAGACTGGGATATTTTGAGGTCATGAATATAAGAGGATTTTCAGTAGGGAATAAAAAGTCTTGAGTTAGAAAAATAAGAATTTTGAGTTGCGAATGAGGAAATGTCTGAAAATTTCAAAAAAAATTTTTCTAATGAGGATGTTTTTTTTCATAAGATTTGGATAACCTAAAACATCAAAGCTTGAAAATATAAAATTATTATTTGAGAATGTAGAATTCTTAAAATTATTTTCTAACCCAAATGTTGACAGAAAAAAATAAGGGGTAATTTTCAAAACTACTTTCTTATTTTTAAACAGTAATATCGAAATCGAGGAAATTAAAAAATTAGGGCCAAGCATCTAAAAATTAAATTTCTTGCTTTTAAGAGCAAAAAGAGTGCACTCTTCCCGAAAACGCTAAAAACTTTTTGTTTCATTCCATATAAAAAATGCTCAAAAACAATAAATATCGCATTAGAATAGTATAAAATACACTATCTATTCCCTAGTCACAAAAAACACAGTTTTTTAATAAACATATAAAAACGCGTTTCATCCCAACGCGCGAAAAAGGCGTTTTTCGCGCCCGCGCCCAGGTCAGAAAACCCCTATTTCCCCCCTTCCGGTGAATAAAATCTTAAAACAATCACGGGATTCTCAAAACGATTTTCTAAACAATCAAATGTTTAGAATTTTAAAACCTAAAGTTGACATGAAAAAGTATTAGATAATTTGCAAAGTTTTTTTGCAAACATTCAAACATTATTGAAATCGAGGAAACTAAAAAATTTATCGTGAATTAAAAAATCTGAAAAATTGATATCAGGAAACCATAACTTTATTTCGTTTTCTTTTCACCAGAGTGCAAAAAATCCAATTTTGTCTCATTCCTCATAAAAAATGTTCGAAAACCATAAAAATCGTATTAAACTAGAATACATATAATGCACCATCTACTCCCGAATAACAAAAAACACAGTTTTTTTAATATGTATATAAAATCGTGTTTCACCCCTACGCGCGAAAAAGGAGTTTTTCACCCCAGCGCCCAGGTTCGAAAACTTCCATTTCCTCCCTTCCAGCAAATAAAACCTCAAAAAAATGGCGAAATCCTCAGAGCAATTTTCTAAACCATCAAAAGTTTAGAATTTTTAAATCTAAAGTTGACAGAAAAAAGCATAGGCAATTGTTTAATACTACCTTCGACCATGTATTGTATTACGATGGAAATTTTTCTTTTAATTGTTTGATGATTTTGTTTGCTTTGAGGTTGAAAAAAAAACGACAAATGATAATCTTTCTGTATAAAAATATCTAACATTCAATAAATAACATAAAAAATTGTAAATAACCTCTTTTATCCAACGTTCCCTACGTGTGGCGTCTCACCCTGAAGGGTGGCATCTCACCAGGATTTGCATTTTTTTTTTTCAAATACAAATATTATGAACAAATTTTATTTTCTAACGCAAATGAATTTTCCAATATGTAGTATGATCCTTCATTTTTTAATAATGGTAAGTAAAGTTCTGATTCAGTGAATAGTTCTGAAGAAACATCGATTTTTAAAAAGGTGCGGCATCTCTCCCGGATTTACCCTAAGACAATTCGCAAAGTTTTTGCAAACATTCAAACACTATTGAAATCAAGAAAATTACAAAAAATTATCGTGAATTAAGAAATCCTAAAAATTTAGATCAAGAATACATAACTTGAATGAGTCTTCTTTTCACCAAAGTGCAAAAACCCGATTTCGTCTCATTCTTCATAAAAAATTCTCGAAAACCATAAAAAGTGTATTAAACTAGAATAAACTACACTATCCCCTAGTTACAAAAACACAGTTTTTTAGTAAGCATATAAAAACGTGTTTTATCCCTACGCGCGAAAAAGGTGTTTTTCGCCCCCGTGCCTAGGCCCGAAAACTTCTATTTCCTCCCTTTCAGTAAATAACACCTCAAAATAATCGCGAAATCCTCAGAACGATTTTCTAAACCATAAAAAGTTAAGAATTTTAATACCCAAAGTTGACAGAAAAAAGCATCAGACAATTCGCAAATTTTTTTGCAAACACTCAAAAAAACACTATTGAAATCGAGAAAATTTGAAAAAATCATCGTGAATTAAGAAATTAAAAAAAAATTTCAGAAATCCACAACTTTATTACGTTTTCTTCTCACCAAAGTGTGAAAAACCATATTTTGTATCATTCCTCACAAAAATGCTCGAAAACCATAAAAATCGCATTAGTCTAGAATAAAATACACCATCCTCTCCCTAGTAAGCATATAAAAACGTGTTTCATCCCTCCCCGCGAAAAAAGCCTTTTCCACCCCCACAACCAGGTCCGAAAACCCCCATTTCCTCCCTTCCGGTAAATAAAATCTCAAAACAATCCCGGAATCCATAAAATCACTATTAATCACCTCGTCGACGATGATCTGAGGGGGCTTGTCGACATTATCGTTGACCGGGCTCGGGGGTGACGTGGGGCTCACGCTGGGACTGACATTCAGGGCCTTAGCCTCCTTCGACCTCTGGGGCGAGACCCTCGCCGGAAAACTCAGGGTCTTGGTCCACTGCGACAATCCTCGCACCATCGCGAAAACTTTTAATTTTTTTCTCTTTTTTCACTGAACGAAACCTTTCAACTGCGACCTGTCTCAGGGGGTAAACGCGGTGCTCTCAATTCTCGAGTCGCGGATCGAACGAACGCGGAGAAACCTAGTGACAGACTGATGATCACCGAGATGCGAGTTCACCGCGAACTCAGCGGGCCTCTTGGAGCTCGCCGCCTGCTCGCGGGGTGGAGGCTTGGAAGCGGAGGAGAGGGAGAGAAAGGTGCACCGAGGTAGAGAGAGACGACACGCGTATTATAATGTGTTTTAATGTGGGCACACGCCTCGGCAGGCGATTCAGATTCATTCAGATCAAAGCAAGATTCATTGTTCAGCGAGAGCTAAGCCTTGAAGGGAAGGTCCTTAACCTCAAATTTGGATGTTTCTGAATTTCCAAACGATTGGGGCCCACTTTTCCCAAAAATTTTTGAAATTTTCGTGTTTGAAAATTTCCCAAATCAATAGTAAATTATTTTTGTTACCAAAACTGTCAATAAGTGACAACCGTTTGTTTTGTTAATTACACGGAGAGAACTCTCGAGCGAAAATAGCACGGAAAGTTGTAGTGCTTTTTCAGTATGCGCCTAAGGTGCTATGATCGCACGAATCGGTGCGAATTTAGCACGCTCGTGTGCTACGAATGCACGAGTCTATGCTAAAATCGCACCGATTCCGTGCAATCATAGCACCTTAGGCGCGTGCGGAAAAAGCACTACAACTTTCCGTGCTATTTTCGCTCGAGAGTTCTCTCCGTGTAGTCATTTGGTCCTTTTTATATGTGGAATTTTACGTTTTTTCATATAATTTTTTTTTTTTTAAAGAAAGAGGAAAGAAGAACAGATATTCAATATTGTACGATCGTATAAAAATCACGTTGCAAATGACAGCATTTCGACATATCTAAAGAATATTGGATACATGATTCAATTTTGATGCATTCATTTGCACATACTTTATTAGAAATTTTTAACTTTGTGCATGAATATATTTTGTTTGTTTTGTTTGTTCACTTTGATCTTGATTTGAAATGGAATACCATTTTTTTTTTCATTTTCGTTTATTTCTCAAACGTTTGGAAATTCATGCAGATAAATTTGGTAGTATTTTTTTTTTAATGATGAAATTTTTTAGTTTTTCAAGGTATCATTGAGAGTGACGATTTTTTTAATTAAGTTGGATTTCGTATTTAAATCAGTTAAAATTCAAGTAATAATCAAATAATAAAAAAATCTGGAATGACTTTAAATAAAATATCTAGTAATAGATTTTCCTAGAAATAGCGAAAAAATATCGTATATTACACTAGTTTATAAATTTTCCATTAGTTGCGACTTCATCTGAAAAAAAAGTTTTTTGAAGAAATATTTGCAAAAAATGTTTTTTTATCATTTATTTCCAGAAATATGAAAAATAATTGACTTAATTTACATAAAATATATACTATTGTAAAAGTATACTTCTAAACTTTAGGGTGATATACTGCTTTTATTTTTATTTTATTTTATTTTATTTTTTATGAAGAAATCAAAAGATTTTGAAAAAAAACAAAAACCACGAAAATGTTTGATGATTCGAAAATTTTCATTATTTTTAAAAAAATTTTAGGTTCTACTTATAATTCTAATATATTTGAAATTTTTTAAATACAGGGTGTCCCAAGTAAAGAGTGACAGCCGAAAACCATAGATTCCTTATGAAAATCCAAGACTTTTTTTCCTTTGCCATTTTTAAAAAAACTCAAAATTTAAAAAGTTATTTAAGCCCAAAATTTCAATAATAAATGCCCTCTATCGACAATTGAGGGTCAAATTCACGGACCAAACTTTTCCCAAATTTTCTTCATATTTTTCTGAGTAAAAAAGTCCTATGCCACTTTTCACAAAACTCAAAATCAAAAAAGATATTCGAGTTTGAAATCTGAGAAATCTGATTGGTTGAAACTTTCAACTCGAATATCTTTTCAGATTTTGAGTTTTGCGAAAAGTGGCACATGACTTTTTTACTCAGAAAAATATGAAGAAAATTTGGGAAAAGTTTGGTCCGTGAATTTGACCCCGAATTGTCAATAGAGGGCATTTATTATTAAAATTTATTGCTTAAATAACTTTTTAAATTTTGAAATTTTTAAAAAATTGTAAAGGAAAAAATGTCTTAGCTTTTCATAAGGAATCTATGGTTTTCGGCTGTCACACTTTACTTGGGACACCCTGTATACTTTTTCATTGTTAAAATTTGTGTAGTCAAGAAAATTCGATGAAGAATAAAAAGTTTTTTCCTAAACTTTTCAATTCGTCTATAATTCTTACTCGTTTGTTTAAGCCTTCAAAAAATTCTTAAATAACATGCAAAAAACTTTGAAAATTTTGCAGGAAAACACTCAACTAGAAAAATTTCGAAACTTCCAAAGTTTCTAGTTTCTGAAGATTTCATGTTCAACTAATTGTTGAACTATATTTAAAATTTTATAACATTTGTTTTTCACTTTTTTTATTGTTTTTTGAATAATTTATAATTCTGGATCGTATTTATTTAATTTCGACAAAATTCCAAAACTACTTACATGATTTCATCATTACTAGATAGATTTTGTTTAAATACATATGGTTTTTTATAAAACGAAACCAATTTTTATAAGGAAATATATTAAACTTTTCCAGATTTTGTATAAAATGTCTTTCTAATATCATATAATGTTACAGGGAAGAAGATGATTTTTTTTGTATTTCATGCAAATTTTATAAAGATTTTATAAAAATTGAAATTTTAAGGGAATGGATTCTGACAGTAATAGATTTTCATTCACCTCATATTCTTCGCAGTTTTTTATTTTTTTCATAACATAAAAATATTTATCCGGAATTGAGTTACTTCTAAAAAAACAGTTCTCAAATCTCTTAATAAAAGTAATAATCTATAATTGAAATATCGACTTCGACGTCAAGGCCTCAATGGTTTCAAAGAAACGAAATCATTTAATTTTCCAGCTAGAGTAGAAGAAATAAATTTTTTGCTGCTTTATGTCAGCCAACTGTGAAAAATCATTGCTTATTCATGTGCTTCATGAAATTCTGAGAACGATTCATCGGTAAGATTTTTTAGAATGATTCAGAGATTGTACTCGGAATGAAAGGTACACGTAGTGCTAAAATTCTGCATTGCTTTACGATTGTTGTATCATTACTTCTTTGCAGAAATATTCCAACATAAACAACAATTTTAGAAACATTTTTGAATAATAATAACAATATATCAATATTTAAAACTTAGGAAATTGTCTACTCTTCAAAAGTAAACATTTAATCGAAGAAGAAAATTGAAAAAGTCTGAAAAAAATGGCTCCAAAACATTCCCGACAATATGTCAATGAGTTAATCGAGATTCTCCAAATTTTAATTCTATGTGAGACCTCTGACATGTTTTCGCAAAACATTTCGATAGTCTATATTTATCGGATGAATATATAGTACGATAAAAATTCAGTGATTAGTTTGGTCGTTTGACGGCAAAAGCGGTCGACATTTGGAAGACATGGTTCCAGCCGCTAAATATAATCCGCGGCGCGGATCATTCTCCTGGCTGGCTTCGTAAAGAAGCTTTTCAATCATTAGTTACGCGACGTCTCGGCCATATGTCGCGCATTCGACCGTTTCCAGATGGAAATTACGCCCTATTTCAGTCTTCGGAGTTCATAAAACCCGGACTTTAAGCAAAATAACAGGGCTTTGGAATAAAGAAAATAATAATAAACACTGGATTACGGAAAAAGGAAGTAATCTGTGAAAACAGGACCATGTATGGTGTTTTCAGATGTTCCAACAGAAAAATGATGACACTGAGAAAAAAATACAGTGATTAGTTTAATAGTAGATTGTGCTGCAAAGTCAGTCTGTAATATTGTACTTTTTGCACTATATTTATTATATAATTTATCCATAATATGATAAGTATAAAAATGAGAAATTCCACAAAGAAAATTCACTCTTCAAAAATCATCGCGAATTCTTTCATTTCAAACTTCACGAAATCCTGTTACTTTATGCTGATCATTTGAGCCACAGAAAAAATCTATTAGCATTTGGCGGTGAAAATTTGAAAACCAAAACCACATCTCACGACTGTTTGGTACGGAAAATCTCCGAGTTTTCATCTGTTTTTTACCGTTTCCGATCCCACGTTTTCTCTCGAAAATTAGCATATTATCTCCCGATCGAACGGCCTGATAAAGGTCAAAACGGGTGATAAAATACGTAAATATATTGGTCTAGTACCGAGAAAGGCGCGACACTTGTGTTACAGTTACTATATTTGACTACCTGCCGAGACTTGGCGGGGAGAAGGTCGAAGAAGGCCGCAGATGGTATAAGGATCTTACCTTGTGCAGCTGAATCGCGAGGCTATACACGACATGGCTCGAAATTCTTTTACATACTTTCAAAAGCAAATCGCCGCTTAGCAACGCGATCTCAACGTTTCGAATGTCCGATATCTTTTTCAACTAGAACCTCTTTTATGGAGCTAAGGAATTTTTCGCTCTCCAGATAATGGCTCAGGTTTGTAAAATAAATATCACGATAACTCATACATTCGGTCTTTTCACCAAAAAAAGAAACCGGTTTTTCGCAATGTTGTTTCAAAGTGTCCTGAAGAACTCAAACGTTTTTCTTCATTCTGTTTTCAAATCGATTTCAAAATTTTCGCAGGTGCTTGTAACCACCAGAGATTATGCATTTCTTTTTCTGATTGTGCCCTTTCGCGAAGAATTTAGCAGGTGCGAAATACCTGGTTTGCAGGTGCTCTCGCTGAAATTCTTCTCGTGAGCTGAATGAATGTCTTGTGATTGGAGAGTAATAAGTTCCTCGGCTATTTCAATCGGAATTCGCCAAGCGCTCCAAGCGGTGGCGTCATGTATAAGTTGGTACCGCCCCCGCCATCCCCATTGGTCAACTTCTACTGTCAATAACTGCGAAATTTTTGAGTACCTACAAAAATGACTGCGGAACTTTAGTTCTGTATTTTTATGATGATTCTATTTTTGGACTAGCGTTCGATGATTTATCCTTTTTTCGAACGAGGGTGGTACGGGTAACAAGTAGGACAGATGCGTAGTAGCACCCACTGCAGGCACGTGGAAATCAAAGATACATATTCTGTAGCCGGACAAAGACGAGATTTTGTCCAAATGCTGGTGCCGCACCTGGTTTGAGGCATCAGGGGTGCAGAGCATTTTGCAGCTGCTGCGACGCCAGCTGCGAAGCCGAAAAAAAGTATTGCGTTGAACAAACTCGGGCTCGGTTCTAACCGAGACGGAATTCGGTGCCCGATATTGCGGTCAGCCCAAAAAGATTCCGCATAATTGACATCGTTATTATGTGTTGACATTTGTTTGTCATCTAAATTCATGAAGTTCTGAGTGCCAATGTTTGTGGATTTGGGGTGACTTTTTTTCCTTGGGAAATGTTTTTTGCTACCAGAGTACAATTACTGTACAATGGAATTTTATGCAGAACGATTGTCCTCTGTCAAATAAAAATTAAGCTGCTGCTGCAAAAAAAATTTCGTTCAGTCATGTTTTGTTGAAACAACACATCTTTTTGCTGCTGCAGTAAATTCTTTGTTTTCCGTATGCATACATTTAGTGTGTTTCTTGAACTGGGAAGTTGCATCAATTTTTTTTATTGCTGATATCGTTAGTTTATCAAAAAATATTAGACACGTATTTTTTCTTTTTGTCATATTTCAAAAATTGACGGAAACACATCGTTTTAAAAAGTATAACGATGTGACGTCATTCTAACTATATGACGTCATTTGCATGCTCAATGTATCTATGTATACAAAATGAAAAATTCACATATCTTCTAAAATAATCATTTTTTAAACAAACAAAAATATACGTATCGATTTTTTTTTTCGAAAATAATTGATACATATGACGCAAAATTTGATTTTTTTTTTCCATGCAACTTTCCAACTGCTGGCATATTCTTGAGATTTTTTGTGTTTTCATTATTCATAAAATTTCGTAGGATATTCTGGTTTTTTTTTAAATTGGTTTCCATGTAGATTTTTAAGATTTGATGCTATATATTTCGAAATTTTTTTCATTTTTAGTATTTGAATGAAATTTTCAAGGAAAGTACTTTTAGCATTCCTCGTATTTTCTAGTAATTTTACAGTTGGAAGGATTTTTTGGAATTATTATGAATTTCTATATTGATTTTTGGAATCCAATGCTTCAGGATCTAAGTTTTTATGAGTTTTGAGTAATTTCATGGTTTTTTAAGAAAATGATATCTAAATAAATTCATAATATTTTATAGGTTCATACTGTTTATAGTGTTTATAGTATTTTCAAAATTTATTATATTTTTTAGTATTTATCGAGTTTGGTAGAATTTTCTTGATTGTTTATAAATATCTAGTATTTTTATTAAACTCTTTATAGATTTTTAGAGTTCGATGCCCTAGAATCTAAAGCCATATAGCTTCTTGGTACCAAAATAGATTTTTCAGAAAACAGTATGTTCATAGATTTCGAGTACTTGATAGATTTTCGGCGACTTCAGTATATTTTGTTTTGTTTTTTTTTTTCAGTATTCATGAAATTTTATGGATTTTTCAGTATTTATGTATTTGATGCCCTAGAATTTTAATCCATAAGTTTTTTAGTAACTTTAAACAGTTTTTGAGGAAATAATATTGAAATAGAATTTGAGTATATTGGGAATTTCTATTATCTTTAGTTTTTTTCGTATTTTTTAGCATTTATAAAATTTTGTAGTATTTTATAGTATTCTTATAGATTCCTTATATTTTTATAGATTTTCAGAATTTCATACTCCAAACTTCGAAGTTTTGTAAATCTTTAGTTATTTCAAAAGATCCAGTAAAATACAGTATTTTTATATATTTTTAATATTCAATAGATTTTTGATACTTTTAGTATTTTTTGATATTTCATGGATTGCTACATAGATTTTTCGAACTAGATACTCCAGAAGTCAAAATTTGAGCGATTTTAGGGTAATTTAATGAATTTAATACAGAAATTTCTCTTTTTAGATTCAGTATATTTTATATTTATAATGTTTTTCGTATTTTTCAAAATTTATAAAATTTTCTACTATTTTCGAGTTCTTTTGAGAAATAATATCTAGATTTTCAGAATTCGAAGTTAACTATTTTTCTAAGATTGTAATTGATTTTCTGAAAAATGGTATTTTAATAAATTTCCAGTATTTTTACTATTTTACGTATTTTCCTGAGATTCACGCAGTTTGAAGGACATACACAGTGCGTCCATTAAGTTTCGAGACTGATTCCATTAATCGCAAAATAAACAAGATATCTCGAGTTTTTCAAATTTTTTATTCAAAGTATTC
>JAPYZL010033560.1:0-12714 GCA_030522825.1 Platygaster orseoliae | reverse complement strand
AGTCGAAATTTTCAACCGCTGATTGGCCTCCTTCACCCTCCATTCATGCAAAAGTGGAAATATCTGCAGTTTTAGAGGTTGAACCCATTGTTCTTGAGACTGAACAGAGGTTATTGGATGGGCCTCTGTTCAGCCTCAAGAACAATGGGTTCAACCTCTAAAACTGCAGATATTTCCACTTTTGCATGAATCGAGGGTGAAGGAGGCCAATCAGCGGTTGAAAATTTCGACTCCGGTTAACTTGACGAGAAAGTTGATTCAAAGCGTCATTGTAAGCAATATTGGTTCTCGGTTGATGACCATAATATATTGTTGCTTCTAATCCTTAAGTTAACATTCAGTTGTTCCATTAGTGATTTTGAAAAACAAAATTTTATCAGGACTACAGTGATGACAATGGTTGCTTATTAAAAATCTCCTCTAGCATTGAGTAATTATGATCGTCTTTATACAGTGTATGCCATTTTATGCATAAATCTATGCTAGACTTTTTCAATAGAATAAACTTCATAGTGAGTATGAAAATTATATATAAGATTAAATGTAATGAATAATATTTTACATTTTTTTAAATACCACTAACAAAATGAATAGTTATCATATAATTGATATTTAGTAGTCATAGTTTCATAATTAACTATTATAGTTTTTAATACAAAGAAATTTATTTTAAATTTCAATGAAAGGATGAATCATGATATCAAACATGACTGTTGATTTTTTGTTATTAGTAATTTTAAATAAAAAAAAATGTACACAGTTTTTTAAATACTTCAAAGAAATGATTGAGTATACTTAAGAAAAGCTCTGCACCCTTCTATTTAATAGAAAACCACGAAAAATTTCACCGTCAAACTTTGCGACGTTTCTGTGTAGGTAGAAAACAGAAATGAGTTCCCTGAATTTATTACAATTCTATTACAACTTCATTATTGTAAAGGACTTCTTTTTGTAGTCCATTTTTTCCGAAGGAAATTTTTTCCAATGCCAAGATTTCCGGAAAGTATTTAAAAAAAGAAAACCTTTTTAACAAAAAAATGTATTGAGAAGCATTTAATTATCAGCACAGACATTTTCTCATACTTTTTTTCTTGAAAATCTGTTTTCCTAATATTCTAAGTTTTAGTATCAATTGGGATAGAACTTATTTTCGAGAACATTCTTCTTCATTTTATCGTTTATTTTTAGAATAGGTATGGTGAAATTTTACTCTTTGATAAGTTTATTTGTTGTTGCCTCACAGTAGAAAATGTCCCCCTAAAAAACATTAAAAATGTAAATTTTGGTGTTTAACTTCAAAAAGTAAAAATACCTCGATAACAAAAAATAATGAAATCCGAACTGAATTAAATTACCAGTATTAATTTGGTGCTTAACCTTATGAACAGTACCTCTAGTGATAAATACATAATTTAAAAATAAAATCATAGTCAAAGTCAATAATATTCCTATTTGGTCCTCTCGAAAACATGTATTTTGCGTTCGCATTGTTTCAAGTAAACTCTGTTACCAAAAAAACTGTACTCTAGTTCCTTTGCAGAAAAATTTGGCATTAACCTCTTAATATTTAAGAAGTTCATTTATATGAAAACACAAATTACATCCATGTCACTAGCATACGTTGTATAAACAATAAATAAATTTATTATTTATTTATAAATAAATAATAAATAAATAAATTTTACTCTTTCATAATTTTAGTTATTGTCTGACAGTATAAAAAATGTATATCTGTATTTTTAAGGATTTTGATGATAATATGATGATTATCGACTGCCCTGAATTCAAATTGTGTACTAGATAAAATATTTTCCAAGTTAGCAAGTCTTCATTTTCTGTGTAATTTTCATAAAATCGAACGATATACATAATTTTATTCTTTTTCTTCTCTATAATTTCTGTAATACTTTCAGCGCAATTGATTTTTGACTATAATACTAAGGCCTAGAAATAAATAATAACTTGACTGTTTGAAGAAAATAGATCTCAAATGAAAAAAAAAATCCTGAAATACTGCAATAATCTTGTTATTTGAAAAAAGATTATAAAATAATTTTCCGATTATTAAAAAAAATTTTTTTTCTATTCTCTTATAGGTTTATATGTCAACAATCTTGAACTGTTAATAAATTATTGATGTATAATCTAATCCACTGTTGTTCGGTACAAAAATACTTACGACAAGTGGGATCAAAAGAGCATTTTTTTAAAACAAAACACAACGACCAAATTTGACCATTATTATAAATAAATTTAAGAAAAACTTTTTCTTGTCTAAAAGTTTAAATAAAAGTTTGCCCTAATCCTCATTCGACCTACATAAACATAAATAACACAAACCCTCACACCCTCACCAAGGTCTGAGTCGGAGGTTGCTGTAGCCCCCTCATAGCCGACTCCCCGGGCCACTGTCTCGACCTCCTGGGTCCCAGGTAACCCTGCTGACGGTTATTCACAAACGGTCCAGCCTCCCCAAAGTATCCGTAACCGTAACCGTATTCCGGTCGTTCCCCATAAGCCCCATAAAACCCTGGGAATCCCGTGAATGCCGACGTCGGCGGCAAAACCTCGTCTCCAGGGAGGTGTCTCTTGACCTTGAGCAAGGTCCCGCTCTCGACCTTAGCCTCCTGCCCCTCGATCCTGGCGACCGATTCCTCGTGCATATCCCGGCCCGGGCTCGTGTATCCGGCGGCCGAGGGGACATGCGGTGTGTCGCAGCCGACGACACAAGGGGCGGTGGGTGGTGGTGGGGGGCTCGAGGGAGCAACGGGCTCCAGAGGGGAAGACCTCAGCCTGTCGGGGGAGATGCGACCAGGGTACGTGAGGAGGGGGGAAGGATGAGGAGGAGGAGGAGGTGTAGGCGGCGGTGGTGGAGGAGAGGCAAGGAAGGCATGACACTTGACGTGTCACGTGTCTCCGACCTTAGGCCCCGCCCACGCCGCCCGACGAATGAGGTTGTCACCGACGCGCTCCGGCCGAACCCGACCTCACTGGTGGGAACGTCGACCGCACTCGGAACGTCCTCGGGAGCACTTTGCGTTTCCGGTGCACTTTCGCGCCCGATTTCGTGAATCCGAACGCGATTCGCGCAGCGAGGTGGAAAGAAAGAAGCCGGCGTCGCGGTGCCGCTCGAGCTGTGAGTTTCATTACGGGCGGCATATGAGGGAGCCCGGAGATGCGCGACGAGGGGCCGCCGGGGATTCACGAGAGCTACCGAGGTCGCCCGAACGTTGGTACATTGGGAGGGTTGAGAGTTGGGAGCCGCTTGTTTTGCGCTGGACGAGGTATCTTCGGGGCTATCGACGGGTCGCGGAGGTTCGGGTGGGACAGGGCGAGGGGGTTGAGGATTGTTGACCTTCTTGGGAGGTTTCGCTCTGTCGACATTACGAGATGTTGCTCGGGTATGATTTTCATTGAGGTTTCGATTTGTTTTCGAGTACTTATCGGGAACTTCGATTTCTTTTCCGATTGTGTTATTTATTCTGTTAAGTGTAGGGTTATGCCTGATGCTGCTCACTTTAAAAATATACTGCTTTAAGCAAGGGCAGTTGCCCCCACCCTACACCACTAAAACATTTTGTTTTTCTGGAAAAAACTAAACCAGTCACGACTGAGTATGAAAATTTGGTTTAGATGTTTTACAAATTATGGAATATGATAAATTATGCGTCCTCGGTATAGTTTCGGTATTTTAATATCATTACCGATATTCAAGTACAAAAATGTCCTACGTCCTCGATCGAAAGAACTTTTAGTACGTTAAGAAGAGTGAAGACTTGGCTTCGTTCAACAATGGAGGAAAATCGCTTCAACCATTCATACAATGTTTATTTACAGGATTATGCATGCTGAGCGTTCACAGAAAAAAGATAATAAAAAATGAGAAAGAGATTTTAGAAAAAGTTCTTAACAAATTTACTGAAGATCCACGTCATTTGGCTTTTATTTAGATTTAGTTTTTGTAGTAACTGTAAGTTACTACAGTAAACTACTACATTAACGTTTAAAGCCTTTAAGCGTTAGAAATAAAGTTGGAGAAAAACTTTTTCACATTGATTCTATATTATTACCTGTGTACACTTCAAAGTGTTATCTACTGTTATACATATCGTGAAATGAATGAAATAAAACGTTCTGTTTGAAATGAATCTTTTATCTTTTATACATTGTATAACGCGAATGTTACTTAGACTCCTTCAACGATTCATCTAAAATGTATTTAAATTATGAATACTTACGTTTATGCTTTACATGAATGATTTGCATCTTGAATATCATTTATAGTGTTATTCCTTTTGGTCAAGATACCAGATGTAAAGGATTCATAAATAACTTTCAAAAATATTTCTATATAATACGTGATTCTTTAGTGAATGTCTCAAGGTTAAACAAATTCGACAGTAGTGTGTATTTAATTGATATTTAACATGATACTTTTACGAAATTTCAGCTATTTTTTTACGTGTTTCGTATTGTAAATGTATGAAATTGATGGATATTTTGAATATTGCTCTACAGACTTAAAATTTTTAGAATTAAAATTCTCTATACTGTTTCCTTACATAAGTTAATAAATTCCAAACCTATGGTTTTACATGACAATAAAATTTTGACAATTCTGCATAACATCTGACTTCATTAGCATTATAATTTATGGTAAAATCAACTTGAAAAAACATATTATTTTCTACTTCACTGTCACTGAATACTTCTCATAAAAAGTTTCTCTGCCATATCCCAATAATACAACAAAGACATCATCACAATCAAACTCCCACCTTAAAAACTTCCTATTGTCACAACGCAGTAAAACCTGAGCTCCGCGCTACCGACAAACCCGCGTAATCTCCTCAAACAATAAATCATTCCCCGTACCAAGGACTCCGCTAATAAGCTTGTTTTCCGTCTTTTGTATCCATCCTCAAATTCAAACGACCCGTCAATATAATCGCCCGCTTCTTTTCCGCGACTATGCATAACCTGTCGACAATCATCATCATCATCATCTTCAACGTCAAATGTCACAATTTTCGTATACAATGTCTATGCCTTACGTAAATAATCTAATAGCGTCGATCACGTACAAGAGAACTCCAAATCATCAACGGTAATCACTTTAAGAATCCAAAAACGTTTTCCTCGATTTTTTTTTTCAAAAAAGAAGTAAAGGCAAGTCCTCAACAGATAAACAAAAAAACATTGAATAAATACAATACTAAACGAGCGAAACATCAAGGCGCACCAAGTGCAACAATGACAGCGCTAGAATTATGCAAATGGCGCCAGAGGAGCAAAAAGGGGGAGAAGAGCAAGGACGAAGTTGGAGTTGACGTGAAAAATTGGCGATGAGGAAAGGCTACGCTACGCATTTCCGTGAGGTAAGATGATGGGGGCGTGGGTGACATCGCGTCAAAGGACATGGGGCGGCCAATGGGGAGCCGATGGAGCGGGGCAAAGTCGTAGCTGGTTGGAGCCCGTGGCTCTGGGGACAGTGGGACACTCGCGATCGTCGCGATCGCCGCGTGTCTCGCGGCGTCGTAGGGGAAATGGCCAGGCGAGGGTGGGGGCGCCGGAGGGGAAGGTAGTGGGAACGAGACGCTACGCCCCCACGGGATGGGGGATCAGATGAGGGGAAGGGAGGAGACAGTGAAGAGCTCTTATTTTCCGTCCTTCTTGCTTTTGAGACCGATAGCCGGCGGCCGACGCCGGAGTGGCATCTGCGGATTACGGTCTACATGTGTTGTGCCTGACTTTCGGCATGGCACGTGTGGTCTAGATAAAGCGAAATTTTCCTATTGATTATTAAGAACATTAATTACTTAACACTGAAAGAAAATTGAACATTGAAAAAACAGAGGGATGTAAATGACTGGAATGATGTGTATGACACTTTAATGATTTGCGTTTGGGTGGTAGTATTGGTCTTTATATGATTTGTGTAAATGTGACTTATTTGAGATATGTAACAGAGAGACGTGAGTGAATAACTTACATAATTGTATTCATCACTTATTTTGATTTACTTGGGTTTCATTTTTACAGATTATACATGTTCCTTTCTGTTGATATATTACGAGTTGAATTGTCAGAAAAGATGCTCCTCAATTTACACTATCTTTTTCATTGTTACAATTTCAAACAGAAAAACCAATCAAAACTTACTGTTATCATCCTAAAAAGTTCCTGAAATTCGGAGAAAAAAGCTTATAAGCTTTCAGTCGACTTCCAGCGCGATAAAGGACCTAATCCGGCTACTTCGATCACACAAGGGATGGACGAGTGACAGTAGATAAGACTGAATCCGAGCAATTAAGAGACGTCGATCGCCCCAAGAGCTCCAATAATCTCCCACTTCACACAACTTCACACACTCTTTCCTACTTTCGCAAAAGTGATTCAATATTTATACAAAACGGAAACTCGCCTTTGTCATCGCTGGCCACTTTCGGGGAGAACATCAGGATGATTAATGTCACTTGTCAAGACGGCGCCCTTCCTTCCTTATATATCTACCCTTGATACTATCTCACGAATACGACTTATCACGATGCAATAAAAATTATGGAATCTTTCAGAATCTCGTAAACTGATTTTTATTGATTTCTTTTACTTTCTTGATCTGAAAAAGTGCTTTACGAAATGTATTCTTAAGGTGTTATAGTGAATAACACTGTTAAATCAGTTGATTTTCATTTATACATCCAGTCCTGAGTCATTGAAAGTTTACTATCGAAGTTAGCAATTGCATCAAATCCTCTGACTCTTGATTTAGCCTTCAGAGCTTCTGTAAGACTTTTAATGGATCAAGTAAATCCTGTGTTCAGTTAGGTCAACAGAACAACCTTAAAGCAATTATCGATCGAATCACTATCCTTGTAGCGATCAAACAACGGACAAAAAATCAAAGAGCTTTTCTTTGACACTTGACATTAAAAGTCACGTATCTCGTGCAAGCACGTCCTCGTCACGTCAAGCTGACGGATCGGCGCGCGCACTCAGGAAATTAGGCAATTTCCGGCCTGTGCCTGCTCGTGTCTGCATTTAATAGCTGCACCTACGAAGTCGAGTTAGGACACACGATCGTGATTTTCTGGGCCAGGCCACTTTTGTGTACTCGAACACGATCGATATCTTAAGAAAACCTGCTTCCTCGCAACGAAAGAATTCTGTTCAGTCTAGGTGAGACGGAAACCTAAAAATCACTATGCGAAGCAAAATATGCCGTGTGAGTATTCATTAGGTAATACAGATTGAAGGGAAAATTCAAAAGAAACATATTGTGATTTATTTGATGATTTGTCAGCAAATGCACGGTTTTTAATCAAAAATAATTATGAGCAGCTCATTACGTTTTTATGAGTCATGGCACACATGTTGATTCAAATATACAAAGGTTGTGTTAAACAGTAAATTTAGGGAAAGGTGGGGTAAGATGGACAGCAGGGCAGAACGGGGAGTTGGAAATAATTAAGAAGCTATGCAGTAACATCCAGCGAAAATCGTACAAACTACGTCTGTAAAGTGCCTGAGTGCAATTTTTGCATGAACCAGCTGAGTTTGTCAGTTTACAAAAAAGTTGTGACAAGGTGTGTCATTCTGAAGCGTCGGTTGTAACTTCTTTCAGATTTTTATTCGCAAGTAAATACTAGAAAGCTAAATACTATGCATAAACGCGTCATACAATGCTAAAGTACACCTCACTACGAACAAATAAAGCTTTCATTCACGAACGTATCATTAATTGTCAGCGTTTAATTCAATGATGATAAAAATATAGCTTAGTGGCACAACGGGGAGAGGCAAGACGAGAAGGTTTAATGATTTCTTCTCTCACAGTAAAAATATTATAAACATAATTTTTTTTCACAGAATGGTGAGAAATCACAAAAGAAGAACTGTGAGATACAGTTGGTCAACAGAGGACATGCATTCGACATAGACATAATATTCGTTATTTATTTCAATAAAACTCAATAAATGCATGTAGAAAGATTTAAAATTTTTCTTCAGGCTAGAAAACATTTTATTCAATATGCAAGTTTGTGTATTTCAGTTTCGAATTCTAGAATTTCGTATTGATAACATTTTTTTTCTCAGCTTTAGTGAAATCTGAAAAATCTGAAGAAGAAATGTCAAGTCTTTCTGAGTGAATTAACAAAATTTTATAAAATCAGGTAAAGATAGAAATCCATAATAAAAAGACCTTAAAATGAAGAATTGAAATAATTAAAAGCTTATGAAAATGCGTGAATTCATATGACCGGGCCTTATAATATCAGAATATATAAAATAAATTCATTAAAATACTAAAAATCTCTGAAAAAACCATACAGCTCTACAACTTGAAAAAAATTAATAAATACAGGGTATACTAAAAAAATATAAGCAATAAATAAATGTGAATACGATGTATACAAAAAACTACTAAATATTGAATCCTAGAAAATCGAATTCGAAGAACATATTGTAAAGTTAATGAAATCATTAGAGATTATTTCAAATTCAGTGAATATCAAAATGAAATAAAAAGAAACTACTGTGAGTCTCTAAAATGCAAAAGAAAATCTTCGGATATCTCGTTTTTCGAAAAATTATTAAAATGGTTACTAAATTTCTAGACTTTTAATCATTGAGAATCTAATTTAATAACACTAGTTTACATGAAAAATCTACCTGGCCAAAGAAAGTGTTTTCTAGACTAATTTGGCGTTGCTGTGTACGGAAATATCGATCATTCATTTTTCCAAAGAAGCGTTATCGAAATATTTGCAAAAAACTTTTTTTCTCATTTATTGCCAAAAATATCAAAAAAAATCAAAGTGAATACCGTAAAATTATATCATTAGAAAGGTATACTTATCAGCTTTACAGTGATACACTGCTTTTATCGATCGAATCAGTAGTTTTAAAGTTACAACTACTGAAAATGTTAAAAAAGTGCGTTTTCCAGGATAAGTAGTTTTTTGAAACGCGCTTTATAAAATTTTCAGTAGCTGTAACTAAAAAACTACTGATTCGATCGATAAAAGCAGTATATCACCGTAAAGCTAAGAAGTAAACCTTTCCAATCATATATATTTCATGTTAATAAAGTCAATCATTCTTGGTATTTCTGACAAAAACTGAGAAAAACATGTGTTTTGCAAATATTTCGATAACCCTTCTTTGGAAAAATGAACAATTGATATTTTCGTGTTCAGCGACCTCAAATTACTCTGAAAAACTCTTTTTCCGAAAGGAAGTTCGAACTAACCAAAAATTTGTAAACTAGTGTAATTTTCTAGAGCGATTTATATTAATACTCGAATTGTGAAAATTATTAGAAAATCGAACGAAATGTAATAAAAAATATGTCGTGGAAAAAATGCTGAAAATACAATCATACTAAAAAATACGAAAAAATTACGCTATTAAATTTTTTTATCATTTATAATACTTCAAATCTGAAAAACAATCATTTTTTTAGAATCGAATTCCAAAAAACTCTATGGACACCTATGAATCTACGAATTATACTAGAATAACTAGTCACCAACATATAACTAAAAATCTCTGAAAATTTTTTCATCTACAAAACCGAATAAATCACATGGATTTCATAAAACTTTTTTTTTTCCTGCCAAAAAAAATGTCATAACCAATCATAAAACTTTAAAAAATGATCGCTTAGAATAAAAATATTACCAGAGCCTCAAAAACCAAGGCCTCTACAAGGACTAAAACTCTAACTCGATAACCCATTCCTCCATTCCAAGCTCATATTCGCCTCGTCCAGCAACATTCGTGCTCGTCAAAAACAATTTTCACTTCTCCTCGCGTAACATAACATTTTCTTGAAAAACGCGACCTGGCGTCGCTCACTCGTTGCTCGAGCGACCTCACCTCCAACTTCTCAAGCAGCACGAAAGGATATACAATCCTCAAGACTTGTACTCTGGTCATACGTTCGTGTGCGGTAATGACACCGCGGCAAATACCACAGTCATGCACCGCGCCGATTGGCTCACGCTCGTCAAAACGAGCAAACAATGTCGACAACCGGCAACGTGTGGTTATCCCCGAATCAGCCGTGGGGCCGCATATTACACGCGGAGGCTGCAAATCGAGCGTCTCTTTTTCAAAGGGCATCATTGGAATCTTGATTAATCAATTAACGAGAATGGGGATAAGAGGAAGCGGGGGAGTTGAGGAATCGGAATGGGGGAGGGCGCGTATATGGAGCGACGTCTAATAAAAATGTTAATTGCGCGGCTCGTTAGGGGGCCCCCTGCGAAGTCTGCTAGGAGGTCACCGCGCGAGGTCGCGCGTCCCAGGGAGTCTTGTGCTTTCGTTCTTTATTTCGTTTTTCCAGACGTTCGATTATTTATCGCTTGGATATTTGTGTATTTGTTGTTAGGTAAGCTAGAAACAATTAGGCGTTGCGATAGTGGTTTTTAGTCATAGCTTTTGTTAGATTTCAACAACCATAATTCCAAATTTATCAGCGTCTAAATTAGACTAATGCTTCTACTCACAAAGCATTTCTCGTATTTGCGCCACCCGAAAGGGTTGATCCGAAAATCAGATGGCCGTTTCGGCGTACGCGCGGGCACTTTGTCGCTCGTGCCGCGGCGTTTGGACATTCTATCAGCGAAATGGACATTCGCGAGAGCAAGCAATTTGTCGCTGGCTGCATTAGCTAAATAACGCGCCTTTGGTCCACGACCTTTTGAATACGGCCCGCGTTTGATGTGAGAGGCCGCGCAACAACGCGCGCCCGCTCTCGCGCGTATACTTTTAAAGTAAATTAGCTTTTTAGTTAGCTGTGCCCGAAAATTCGTGCGCGTTTGTATATATGTAAAAGGAAACGCTCGACCGCGAAAAGCCGGCGGGGTTGGCGTTCCTCTCAATGCGGCTGAATGTCGAAAAGAGAGAGATTGCAGAGCGCCTCGACATTATTCGGCCGAGTGGATTTCGTTTCACCCCCTCCCCCTCCGACGAATGCTCCCACGCACGACTGAATACCCAAAAACACTGAATCTGTTGCGCCCCCAACTTCCCGGGATTCTGTATGAATGAAACAACGCACGCCCGCCCTTTCTATTACTTTTCTCACTGACATTTGACCCTTGGCCAAACCGTTGGCCCTTTACGCGTTTTCCATGCACGTCGTGGGATACGAAAATGATGGTTTTTTGTACGCGGTGTACTGAGAAACTACGGGAATAACGATCAGGTATGTTTGAGTCGAACAATTGAGTAACAGTAACAAAAAATATGAGAAAAGTAGAATAATCTGTGTTGGTTGACGTGAGCTTTATTCATATTACTTTGTTTGACTATTTATAATTAATACTACTCACTCAGTAACTTTTTTGTCACATATGATTTAAGTGGATGAAATGTAAAAAATGACTTTGAAAACTGCCAGGCACTAGAAAAAGTGAGGAAAGATATGCATATAGTTAGACTGACAAGGAAAATTAAAAGTTAAAAGTTAAAAGTGACAAAAAGATATGCTGTTTTAACACGACTCGACAGAATAAATTTTTTTTGCAACAGTAGCTTATTTTTTTGTCAGCTAAACAAATGTTTTTTGCTACTAAAGCCCAATCATCATGCAGAAAATTCTTTTGCATAGTTATTGTGCACTGGTGGCAAAAAAAATTTGTTGAGGCAACAAAAAAAGTTTGTTGTTGCGAAAAAATTCATTCTTTCAAGTTTTGGTCAAACAGCACATGTTTTTGCTGATATATCAAAAATATTGTTTTTTCTGTCTGGTCACAATAAATTGGAATTTTTCTTTTCATCCCATTTTTAGAATTGTCAATGCCACAATGATCAAAACAGTCTACTAAGCGAATTTTTCCTAACTTCCAGTAGATCTGCAATGATATAAAAATTAACATTTGTTAACAAAATCGAATCGGTTAAGGATTGTCTTACAATTACTTGTTTTTCATAGAAGTTTATTAACTTAATTTTTGCAGCTAATTTCAATGGCTTGCACAACCAGTAACTTATTACCAAACTATCTAGTTCTATATTGTTTATTTTTTTATACAATGAAATCATATTCAGAAATATAATTATTTTAATGAAAGCAGTTAATAACATTATGTATTTGCAGGATGAAAAAATAGGGTTCATACTCCAAAGTAATTAGTTTTACTATTTTAACATAAATGATTAGCAGTCTTAAATAGTTAATCATTTCATTGATTCTTCTTCAACAAGTCTTCTTCAACAAGTCAAATTTTTTTGATATTAGAAAATTTTTCGATTCAGACGGATGAAAATGTTCTAAAAAAGAAACTCGCTGCAAAGTAAATTCGAAAAACTCTTGATTATGATAGTCGAAGTCTTTAACGTAAAGTACAGCCTTTTATAGATTCTACTATAACAAAAAAAAAAAGAAAATACTTAAAAAAAGTTACGATTTTGCTAGATTCGATGCTGAAAATTTTCATTCCTTTCACTTATAAAACCTTTTTAGTATTTTAGTCTAGAACAGAGCTTCTAAACTAAATTGAGCCCCTGGATGCAATAACTCGCTGAGCGCTCGAAAACGGGAAAAAGTATTGTCCGCGCGGTGACATTCAGAGTCAAAATCAAAAGTCCTAAATTGGAAAAACAAAAAATACTACTCGATAGCTTTTGAAAAATGAATGCAGTTACTCCTTTAAACTTTTTTCGTAAACATTATAGTTTTCGTTAAAAAAAATAAAAACTGGT